>JAWQUT010000511.1:188728-225112 GCA_033807755.1 Ellobium chinense
GGAGGAGGAAGAGGAGGAGGAGGAGGAGGAGGAGGAGGAGGAAGAAGTTAGAGGAGGAGAAATAAGAAGACGGAAAGACAAGGGAGAAAGATAAAGAAATGAAGAAGATAAACAAAGAGGAGGCAGAAAAAGAAAATCACCGAAGGAACAAGCATAGGTGAAGACAAAGAGAAGAAGAAGGACTTAGAAGAACAAAAAAAGTAATATTTTCACGGGTCATTCGGAGATTTCGCTTGCATATAACCATTCTATAGCTCTATCCCGTAGTTTAACAATCGTTGACCCTTGCCCCCCTCCTTCCTTGTGGCCTGGACAGTATTTTACGGCTGGGCGATTTCCTACAAGGTCACTGGGCATTCTATGACGCGCTACTGCTTGGGGACAATACATTGTGGATAAAAAGAAACGAAACGGGGAAAAAAATTAAGAACTAGACCCAGTGTGTGGGTTTTCAATGTAATTCTATACGTTCATGTCACTGACATGTGAAGGCGATTTAAAAAAAAAAAAAGTCGCAGGAAAACGTTTGTATTTTCTGACAAATTTACAGCAGGGGAAGCTCGTGGCCTCTTTGTTGAGAATCCGGCAAAATGGCATATTATACAAAAAAAAGGAAATTTATCATGTTTCGTTGTCATGGTTTCAGAAATTTTATGAATGGAATGCAGGTTTTGTTTTAAAATCGTTTACTTATTATAGGTATGGCCTTGCTAATTGCACAGAGAGTTTAAAAGCAAAAAAAAAAAAGTTTGAAAATAATGTCTAATCATTGCAGTCAGATGCAAATCCTGCTGTACTATGCATCGACCAATGTTTGGTACTTGACTTCACTAGTTTCGCTCCGCTTCCATTGAAAGCTTCTCTGAATGGATAAAGTGTTTGATTATTATCATAGGTCAATGAGCGCCTTTTTCGTTTTCAAAATGAAGTGTGTACTGTTTGAATCATAATTCCTTCTGTATGCAGATATAATTAATTGCCTGAATACTTGTAATGGGCTATAACCGGGAAACTCCGTTTATTTAATAACTCCGTGTGATACTCAGTTGTGTTTACCAGATTGGTCATTTTGTAAACAAACGCATTAAGTTTCAAAGAATTTAGCCCTCAGTATATTAATCCCCATATACATGATTATTTTTGGACTTGGTCGACTCTCTGTGTCTTATCTGTTGTCCTCGACTATAATTACCTTGTCTAGAGAGCAAATCTTCGCTTCTGCTGATAATTTCGTAACAGGACATTTCTATAACATAAGATTGATCTGTAAAGCGCCATGAAGTATTGTTTAACAAATATCCTAAGAACTGAACACCAGTTTAAAAAAGCTCAAGTAAAAGAAAATGATGAGTAATAAAAAACCCATATAGTGCAGGATCCTACGGATGCTGGAAGTCATTCAGATTACAATGTAAAGATAAAATGTCTTCGAACTGCACTGAAACAGGTAATAATAATCTAAATATAAAGAGGTACTAAAACTTTATTGCAAACTTCAGACAGACCAAGTGTTCTTCATAGGCCAAACTATGTAAATTCAACAGCAAAACGCCACGAACTTCATCATGAGTCTCCTAACATTAAAAAGAAAGGAGAATGTTTATCCATGTCATTCTATGCTTACCTATTTAAGAAACATATGTCTCTATTAGTTTGTTTTCTTCGTTCGAAGACTTTATGCTTCAAAAAGCCGGCTTCATGAAAAGGCAACTTAATAATAAAAATTCTAGCAGCCAGACAAACGGAGTCTTCTGCTGCTGGATCGAATGTTTGTTGTAGAATCGAGAGAAAAGTCATTTCTACACATAAGACGAATGCTTTTAATGGTGAATATTCAGTAATTTTATATAAATTTGAATGTATGTGAGGCAGAGTCTGATGACCTTTAAAGTAAGACACATTTATGCAAGAACAATATTCTCAGTTTGTTTCTACTGCAAAGTGGTGACCCCAAGCCACCTCAAACTTCTAAAACGTCTTTATGCGAGACTACAACAACGTTAGTTCAGAACTTCTTCTTTCGTGTAATGAAAATAGGCATATCAAGTTTCCATGTCATACCAAAAACTGAATGCAGTGAAAAAGCGACTTACGCCTCATTTTGACCGCCTGCAAAAACAGATAGTATTTACTAACACAATTTTACTAGTAATCAGGCCCACTAATAGAAACTCTGGTTGGGAAGGATCTTGGGAAATGAGGCCTTCGAGCCAGGTGCTACGCATCTGAACCTCGACCTTTTTGTCCTCACAGTGCACAAGTGCCAGGCAAATCAGTATTTACGTTGACAGGATCAAGCAACAACAACAACAGCAACAAAATATAAATGGAAAAAAAAAATTGACGACTTACCTTAAAATGAAATGATATATTATCCCTCTGAAGGAGTTTTTCTTTCGTTTTTCTTATTGGTTCCCATGTGATTCAAGAGTGGACAAGCCTATCCTTGGGATACTCGGTTCTAGAGAAAAGGATACTCTGAGCAGAGGCTACAGTTTTGTAACGCCTTTGCAGAAAGTAGTGACCATTTTCTGTTGCCGTTCGGTGCGTTTTCGAGGTTCCACAAATCAATATAAATGTCTTAAGCAAAGTCGTCTGAGTATTTTTCTGCTTATGACTCGTGGATCCTAAGACGATTTATTTTTACTTCCAGTGTGATGCAGGCATTACATGTTCCTGTATGAATGAAGCAAAACGAAGACATATTTCAGCCGCATGAAATTAGAGCCCGCGACCCCAACCACCCTTTCCTAATATGGGAACTAATAAAAGATTCAATAGAGGACCTTTGCATTCTCATAACATAACAAGCCCCCCCTCTCCCGAAATACATTTTTAAAAAAGTTATGACTCTCCTAATTTAGAGTAACCAATAACTAAAACAAAAAAAATTAACATGATCCACTTAGATGAACAAAACTGTAACATCACTTTTATCATTTCTACCTCTGAACACTTCTCCAAGGGTAGGCAACTTGAAGGTAAAACACACCCGTATTATTTCTGGTCTGTGGCGACTAAATGACCGTCAAAAACCAGTCGCCACGCTCTGGCGATTACACCTTTAACCCCAAGCAATGGTCAGTCCAGAAAGCAAAACTGCGTCACTTATTGAACGTGTCTGACCCTGACAAAAGCTTTAAAGGGACAGGGGTAGATATTTGCTTCACAGCCTAAAAAAAATCCACATTATTTTTTTCAAAAACTTTTGAACCCTCACAATTTTCTACCACCTGATCATTTCAAGGAAAACACGGCTAGAATATTGGGATTTTTATCACCTGTATGAGGCAATATACTTGTACTAGTGACGTCACAAGCGAGAAATGCTAGCAGACGATTAGCGCTGACCAATGCGCAAATTATCTGGATCAATCGATGGCAAGCCTATCTCGATCTCGCTATTTGACGTCACGCAGCAAGAGTAATGGGGACTTGTTCACGGTGAAAATCCCTGTACTCCAGCGATGTTTTCTCAAAAACTGTCCTGCGAACGGAAAAATATAGAAGGTTTAAATTTTATGAAAAATAATGTAAACTTATCAGATTTTGAAGCAGATAACTACCCTTATCCATTAAAAAATATTGCGGAAGAAACAGATGACGTGGGTGAATGAGTAGGTTATGATTGTTTCTGTGGTCGAGGTACGAAGACTTTGTATCTTCATTCCCCGAGTATCTTCATTTAGCGAAATGATATATTTTATTATTTAAAATCTGTATTACGATGGAAGAATTTTTCATCATGATTTAAACGATCACAAGCCGCAGTACTATTCCTGAGAAAGACTGGAATGGCCATCTAATTAGTGATTTTTTTTTCTTTTTGCGCTTGATTTCACTGGTCAGACCTTATCACAACTGAATTGGGTAATCTCGCGCATGGCTTAGTATTCTAATATGCATAATAGTATAATAATAATAGTATTGTAATTCTCGTACTTACACGTTTACAGAAAAGTGTGTGCAGATTCTCATATTATTGCACCAGGGTGGAAATACGTGTTCCTCCCGTTCTCTTGTCTGGCCACAATAGAGCTTCAAACTTACGGAAATGGCGATTTGGAATACCCGACAATATCTCTTTGTATCCCATCTATGGATTTTGTATTGTGTATGGACTACCAAGCAACCGGTTGAAACGAAGAAAACCACCTGGTTTAAAAAAAACCAAAGTGATACTGGATATTATTATGTCATCATAACCTTGTTCAAGTGGTTCTTAACATATTTACTCTGCATTCATACTTCCTATACAGTTTCAGGAACTGTCCAAATATACACCAATGAAAATGGCCTATGAGTGATGGTAATCATAAATTTCTTAAGAATGGCAATAGCTTAATTTGCCCGAGCGATAAAGCTGATGGAGTGCGCTCCGGGAAATGGTCAAATGATTAAATGAAAAAAGCTATAGGAAGCTGTTCTCGAATGATGATTCAACTAGGATGGCCGTTATGGAAATAAGCTCCTCCAATCTGATGCCACTCATTGGAACTGACCACACGAAATGCTCTGATACCAGGCGAGTATCAGTTGAAGAGCAAGACAACAGAAGATTTTTAGCGAGAAAAATATCCCATTCTAGCACGTTTTTTTCTGCTCTTTGACACTCTAATAGGGCTAGATCTCAATTGAATCAGGACTCCTAAGTGTTTGGTTTTTTTTTCGACTTTTAAATTCCTTACAGCATATTCCTCTCGGCCACTGCGAGCCCACAATGAAAATTGCATGCACATTTGATATATTTAAAGTTACTCTGTGATACTCCGTTTAAATCTTAGGGGTCAAGAATAACAATTCGTGCTATCTAAAGTTATCGCCTGATGATCTTTTTAACGGAAATATACTGCATTATGCTATTGCATCAAATGCGATCATGACTGACATTTTATCTCTTGCTGCAAAAACAGATGTAAGCTATCATGCAACATCACAACACCTTACAGCCCCGTATGGATGTTTCCATCCTGCATCATAATTAATATTAGTATGTGAATAATGCTGAATACTACGAGACACTGAAATGAAGCTAATGTGCGATTGAAAACTAGTGGCGCAACTAGTCCAACATACAAAAGTAAAGCGTAATGAAAACTACGGTCACTGCATGTTGTGTTGTTTCGCTTTTTATTTTAAAGAAGCGCATTTTTTTTCCTCTGCATGACTCATAAAATATAGACTACTTTGTGTTTACAAGAGCTGTTCCGCAATTTCACATTTTTATACTTTTACCGAAAATGGCATTAAGCCCTCGAGTTTTACTTAATACTATGAAAGAAAGAGCTTAATTTAAAAAAAATAAAACAAAATCACTGTTCCTAATAAAATAATGCTATTTACACAGTTTAAAAACAACTGATAAGCTCAGTGCATAGAGGTTCACAAACAAGAAAGGATTGGCAGATCATTAAAATTTAAATTTGTTTTTGAAAGACAATGGTTTTCACAAAATATTTTTTTCCGTTTTGATGGATTATGCCCAGAGAGCAAGTACCAAGCGGTGCCATGGGTGTAAAGGAAATTGTTAGCAGTGTAAAGTTGTAAATTTTTCTTATCAATGCGTCTGAAGTCCGCATGCACTTACAGCCTTTATGTCCGTAGCCAGTGGCCGTATGCATAACTCCTACAGCAGTTAAGGCACTGCGATACCCATGAGAAACACCCAAAACATTCAGAGTGTTCACTGTAGTTAATGCAGTACTTTAATCAAACGTGTGTATTATGCTTCAGGTCATTGGTTATCAACTAGAGCATCGGAAAAAGAGGTGTTCCTTAACAGAAATTACCGACTGAGTTCAACAGACACCGAATTCAGTGGAGGATTTAGGCATGGGCGCACTGCACAATAGACTCTTGCCGAGGGCCCGCGCTTGTAGGGGCTCTGCACCGGAAGAGGAGAAAAATATTTATGAAGAGAAAGAGAAGAAAGGAGAGAGAGTGATAGAGATAGAGAAAGGTATGACTGTGTTGTTTGGGAGGGAGCGGAGTGGGGAGTGGGGGGAGTTGACAAATGTTCATTATTATTGTTGAACTTCCTGTTGTGGTAGAGATTCTGATTCTGAATTAAGGTGGCTTAGCCCCTTCGTTATACTCAGGGTTCCAAGAAGAAATTTTAATCCAACCCTGCCTGGACTTGATTAATTCATCATATCATATGTCAGTAAGAAATTATTATTCCTGTCATCAAGAAGAATTATATCTTATAATTGAAACTTCAAAACATTGTCAGTTGTATGACTCAAGAATACAGGGAGCGAACATTCATTTTCAGGCCCATCTATTTGAAACGTCTTACCAGAGAAATTACCAACAAAGTGCAATCTTGAAAGTTTCCAAAGAGAGTTAAAAGACACCTGCTCCATGATTATTTTGAGTTGTGATTAAATTCAGCCCTGCCTCTATAGAAATGTATTCATGATTAAGAATGAAATGTGCTGATTTAGATATTGCTACGTAGGTATGTTATGCGAGTCTACATGTTTTCTGTGATTCCCTTTCAAGCATGACATATTTTAGGGAATGAATGATTTTTTTTCGTATAAAGCACCTAGAGCCCATACAGTAGGGAGTAGGAGCTATATAAACCTTATTTATTATTCATTATTATGTTTCATTACCGAGTGCGGTATTCCCCCTTTCTCCTCATTAAAGTGAAGGAACAACTGGCCAAACTAGTAAAGACACAACTCTTTCTAAAAAAACAAAACAAAAATTAATGAAAATCAGAGTTTATACAAAATTCCAGTAGTTTGCTCACTCCACCTTCTCTGATAAAAATGTAATATTCGTATTGCTCCCTCCACATTCTTTATGTCATTATCCGTCTTTCGCATTTTATAGAAGGAGTACACTCCTCAAGACCCCTCTTCCACTCTTCCAGAACTTTTTGAATCTTCAATGAACAATAAGTGAATCATTCAGCATTGTCTTTTTTTATAGAAGGATGGATGTTAAGCCTTTTTTCTTTGGTTTAAACATGAACGAACATGCAAGTAGGATATGATCTGTGCATGGACAACACGCAAAAACCGCATATTGCATCAATGCACACAAAAACACACACAAAAAAAAACACCCAAAAACAAACGACAAATGCATCATTCCCATTTTAAATCTAGTTTACTTGAAAGGTTTATTCGCTTTAAAACAAAAGCACTTGCTTCACTTTCAAAGCTTTGCGTCACCACTGACGTCATCCTCACACTCACCCTAGAGCACTCGAGATTACCTCTGACCTGATGGAGTTACGTTACTGCTCTGGGCCAGACAGGGGGCGTTGTATACTAAAAGGCTGTAAATAATGCAGTCTTTCATTCAAAAATTGGTTTCACTTCTCGTGGCAGTATATGGCTGTTCACCTAGACCTCACGTTTCAGGCTGCAGCACTTGATAATGCCCTACATTACACAAGCAGCCCCACATGAAAGGAAAAGCTTCTCTCCTATCCCCTTAAAGTAATGGCGTCATAGTAATAAAGTTGTATGGTAAATCAGTTCTTAAGAATCAAAATCAAACTACTTCTCAAACGCAATGGAACGTAATCAGATGAAATATTGAAATTTATTATGTTAAAAAAACTCCCTGAAATTTGTGACGGCCATAATTCAGCAATGTGTGCACCGACTGGCTTAAAAGTTATCCTACATCTTCAACCCGCGCAGAACCGTTTCTTGTGTAGGTAGTACGGACCAAAATGTGTCCTGGTTATCTTTTTTAACTTATAATTATGTTGCTTTGTGACCCACTGGAACATGGAATCACATGGGCACGTGTTTTCGAGGCACCGTGACCTGACCGATTCACACTGAACTCGATGCTTTTAGTGTACGTAATGTTGCGTTCCTCTCACTTTCGCTGCGCAGAGTGAATGCTTGTAAATGTAGATTCGTGGGGATGTTTTATTCCCTATTACAGAAGTCCTTCATATAGTCATAGCTACAGGAGTGAAATATTGACAGACGTTTGGTGACTGGAAGACAGTTAAAAAAACAAACCAAAACCATTTTTATGAAAACAGGACTTTCATTTACCCTACAGAGAAAATATTTTACAGTTACATTGTACTATATATCTCATTCATATTACAGATAAACATGCAACAGTAACATTAGACACATATAATACACAATGTTACAGATGAAATCCATAACAAAATCATTGCTAGTCGCATCAATGCAGTACCCTGGTTTCCCCCTTTCCCCAGGTCTACAGCCAGGTGTTCATTCACACCTGAGTCGAGCTGGAGAGAATGGAATATCTTTCCCACAGACACCACAACACCCTAGTTGAACCCACAAACTCAGACTTGACAGTGGGATCTGCAGTTTCGGCGCCAGAAATTTCAAGCTCTACAGCTACATCATATATCTGTGCAGATATACCTGTGCAAAGCCAAAGGTCGGAGTCAGACTGTATGCTGATTTTTGTTGTTGTAGAAATAGGGTCTACAGTTACAGGTATGAAGCTGCCAATAGCACCTGGCATAAAAATATGCAAATTCAAATACTCCCTTTAAAATCAGAAAACTGGCCAAGCAGAGGGGGGAAAGGGGTTGGATTTTGATTTCAAAGGCTTAGATAGGGGTGCAAATACATGTGTAGACTCAGAATAGGTGAGGTTTAGCCACTCAAGTATAAAATTTGTGGATGTTGCTAGGTGGGTAAAGGTTACCCTGCTTACTGAGTGAAAAGGCCTAAAATATTAGGTAGTCTGCTTCACTGCCTAAGTTCTCAAAAGCTAACTGATTGAGGAGCATTTTTCTTTGCGTCCAAATTTGAAGGAAGAGCGAAACAACATGTTTGGAAAGTATTTTTGCATGGGACCCTTGGACAAGTTAATGAGAGGTGTAAAAATCTAATATAGCCAACAGCGAAAAAAACATTGGCATCTTCATACCTGCAGCACAAAGAAGGGAATTCAAATTCTTTCGTTGCCTAGGCCATCAAGTATACGGCTGTGGATATTTGATTTTATTTACTCATCTCCAAAAAGGGGAAGGGGGACGGGTACATCCAAATAAATTCTGCATTATTTACAGGCAGCTGCGTCACCTATGTTTGTGGACCTCTCATATGTTAGTTTCATGAAGATTTTTGGATTGGTTAATAGTTTGCGGAGAGGTTAGCAACATCCAGCTTCTAACCCCAATAAAAGGTTTATCTTTGTTCTTTTTTCCCTCTCAAATCACTCTTTGCATTATAGTGATCCGAATTAGACCGTTATTAACTGGGCCAGTTCTAATAAATTTCACTTCCGACTTAAGCAAAAAAAAAAAAAAAATCCACAGTGTAAATTAATGATTCTCTACCTTGCTAATATTATCATTACATTTCAACACCCGTAACGACTTATACTCATGTTTGTTACATGGTGATACAGCTAAAAGGGCTCTTTCATGTAACTGGTGATACAGCTAAAAGGGCTCTTTCATGTAACATACACTTCCTAACGGTTCACTTCCTACCATCATGAAATTGGGATATGTTACCGTTGTCGTAGATGCAGAGTTTAAAAGTGGCCAGAGCATTTCGCTTTGAAGTTGTTGTTTTTGTTGTTGCCGATGTTGTTGTTGATGTTGTTGTTGACGTTGTTGTTGTTGTTATTGCTGAAAAGTCCGGGTAATGACTGGGAGCTAAGAGGCCGCTTTCATGTATTGTCAATGGATTCCAACTTAATGTTATCTTCATAAGATTTTGTATCTCATCGATTTCTTAGCAGTTACCTTAACCTTCGGGTTTGGAGGGACGTAATATGATTTTTTATTAATAATTGCTTTTTTAAAAAAAGCGTTAGTGGAAAAGCAAGTGTTGCCTTGAAATAGCGCAAAGACAATTATTATTGATTTCCCTTTTCAGGGCCAGTATCTATTCCATCCATCTTTGTTATACGAATCGATTAGATCAACACAATCTAATAAATTCATTGCTTAAAAGCAAGGTAGATCAATTCGAAAATCTTATCACCTTTTCCTACTGCCACTTAAACTTCAGTAATACTTCTGCATCGCAATGTAACATTTGCCATCATAAAAACATCCGGATATTATACAGTAGTTATTGGTAAAAAAGCGTTTTGTGATAAAAAAAACAAAGATATGAGATAAAGAAAACTGTGCATCAACTGGCCTATTATAGCCACGTAGAAAGTTTTTTTAAAAAATCTTCTCGGAATTATCAACTAGACTATGCAAACCATGAAGGACTACGTTGGAGTGATGTAAAGTCCTGCGTCATGAGATACTGAACTTTACTGGACAGGTGCCTCGTCAAAGTCTGCTTGTAGGTATGAAGAATAATGCCAGTGTTGGTGGGTTTTTTTCACTGTTTTCTTTGTAAGCATTTACAACCCTCACTGATTTATCCAGGGGTCTCAATCCAAAATACTTACCATACCTGTAGCTCAGCTCTTCCTCCAAACTTTGACACGCAGAAATATGCCCCTGAACCAGTTAGATTTTGAGAAGTTTGGCAGGGATTGAGAGAATCCAAGAATTTAGGCCTTTTCACACAGTAAACAGGATAATCTTCCGCGCCTAGCAACAACTACTCAGTCAACTCTTGAGTGGCAAAACCCTTACTATTCTGACTCTACAAAGGTAGCTGCATCTATCTAAGCCTTTGGAATTAGAATTCGACCCCTTTGCCCCTTCTGATTTTAAAAGGACTATTTAAAATTGCATATTTTTATGCCAAGTACAATTAGACTAGCATCTTCATACCTGTAGTGTAGGTAATTCTGTTAGTTCCCGGGCGAACAGTGCAACTTATGTTGGCTAATTAGTTTTTTCACGAATTAAGAAAGCATATAAGCACCCAACGAGTTACCGATGTCACGTGGAAGAAGTTCAGCAGAGCACGCACCAACTTAATTAGTTGGCAAAGTCTGTGCACGGGGTTCCGTTGATCTTCTTCTGTATGACATCAATAACAAATTAATTGCTCAAATCAAGTTGATATGTGCCTGAGAGGCCAAACGGATTCATAAGAAATTGCATGACCCTCTGCATACCAAAAAGACATTAAATCTGCAAATGAAACATCCACTTAACTCGGGGAGGGGGAGGGGTGAGGAACGCTTTTTAGCTGAAATACGCCGTTCACATAACACTTCTCGTCCAAAACAATGTATGATGGGTAACTATTTGAAATTATTACCTCATATGATGTTCCAGCAATGTAAGTGTTTCTCTGGCAGACCAAAACCCAAATTTCGGCCTTGAATCGATCAAATGGCTATCGCCTACATAATAAAAGTTCCAAGAAATGATGTTGCTTTACATCCTAATATCAAAGTCCTATGCAGCCACCGTCTTCGATGCACAGTGTGCAGCCAGTACCTGAACAGGTATTCCAGTCGTATAAAGGTAAACAAAATTATTCTAGATGTACATGCTTGAAACTAGAAAATTCTACATGAATTTAAGCATTGTGTTGTGAAGCAACGCTTCTGTCTACTTTGTCACATTAATCTTCCTCAATCACATTGCCTTAATTTCATTATCTTCACCGAGTGCCCCAGAAACGCAAAAGGTTCATGGTTACACCGACGTCACACTGCGAGACGGGTAAATTCTTCACTGAGGAGAAGCTTCGACTGACCATAAAATATATGAATGCCCGCAAGAGTACTTCATAAAAGGAAAGAGTATCTGTTCTACTAAAGTGCTAACGTATTAAGTGGATAAGGTCATGTGCAGTGAAACAACAAGGCTAAATTCCGAACTATGTTTTAGTGAGACAGAATAATAATACCCGGCCTTGACTTTATGAACTTTTCTTTTATTGTAAGCTGGTGCAGAGGCGGAGTTAGGATTTATGTCAAGGAAGGACACTGATATGGCAATGTTTTGAAACTCTCGAGGGCATATGGATTCAGCGCTATAAATTCGAGAGATGAGCATATTATTATTGTTAGCACCAGGCATGAAAACTTGAAATCTTTCAAGATCCCCCTTAAGTCACTGATATAATAAGAAATGAAAAAAAAAAAAACGAGCTAGACCCCTGATGATCTATATCTAAGAAAATTATTTTTTGGAATTGTTTGGGAGTCTCCGAACTACAATCTAGGGGGCTACAAAAACCGCCAATTAAAAAAAAAAGTTAAGTCACTGACAAAACTTTGTATGCTATACATTCGATTCTGTGAATATAAAATGTTGGCAGTCCTTAGCAAATTAATCTAGGATTCGAATCATTTAATAGTATTTGTCAAAAAGCAAAGCGTGTGTTAAGTCAAGATTTCAAACTTCGTGTTCTTTTATATCCTCTACCTTACATGGTCATAAAGTAATCAGTATCTGTGTTCAAGAAACTCAGCAAAATCGAATTCATTTAAGTATACAGCTAGAGTTGATCTCCATTACTTTCTTAATGTGAGCAGTCGGGAAATGACGTGTCAGGATCACGGGTGAACACTAGGCTCACACGTGAAAGGTAGGGGCGATTCAGGCAGTAGATATTTAAGAATTAAATTGCTGTGAAGTTAGCGTCCCTGTAGTGTAGTGGTTCAGACACTTCTGACTTGCAACTCTTGCAAGCTGAAAGACCCTGGTTCGATTCCCAGTAGGGACAGGGAATTTTCTAGTGTAGGTTTCTTCGACCTTTTTTTCTCAAAATTGACCCTTCACAGTAATTTGGTAAAATCCCTGGTGACACACTTCCCTAATAGAATATGTAACATCTGAGAAATTATCAGACTGAGCTCACATTCCGTCCCTGTAATAATAAAGAAGGAATACTAGACTATGTGCCTTGGCCCCCCNCACGGACTGTAAGATAAGAAATCACAGATCTCGGGCATAATAGGCTATCATTTAAAGATGACTATGCATGTCAATCTACACACAGTAGTACTGACTCATTTCAGTCTTCTTTATATGGCATTTAGGCATAATCCTGGAATAGCACCGATTCGGTATCGATATTGAACTGCGACTCGGTATCGATACTGAAATGAGCTTCTTTTAGTCTCATGCCTATATACTCCTGGAACAGCACCGCCGATACCAAATATAAATGGTATCGATTAAATCGGTGCTATTCCAGGATTATACCGGCATTTATACATTAGTTTCCTTCCGAAAGCTTGTCAGACCAGGCGGCGAAGCTCAATGAGGTATTTTTAGACGGGTCAGTTAGACCACGTGATCTGGGGATTGTTAGAATATTTTGATAAGTGACGAGTAATCATACATGAGCAGAGCATGTAAACAAACCATCGTGTGAGCAATATTTCCTAGGTCACGTGATGGAGCTGAAAATACCGAATTAAAAGTGGCAGCTGAATCTTGAAAGTCACACATCTAGTCTGTTTACCCGTCTTCTTTCTCTATTCTCTCTCTCTCTCTCTCTCTCTCTCTTGGTCCTTTTGTATCTCTGCCCTTGAGGCTTCTCCTTTGTTAGTTTATCAATATCTCCTCTCCTCCTTATGACAAGCAGCTAGTCTGTTTATCCGTCATCGCTCTCTCTCTCTCTCCCTCTCTTTCTTTGTCACTCTGTATCTGTGTCTTTGAGGTCTCTCTTCTCCTCCCTATTACATTTTGTTGCTCCTCCTACGTCTGTCTATACGCCATGGTGTGTGTGTGTGTGTGTGTGTGTGTGTGTGTGTGTGTGTGGGTGGATGGGTGGGTGGGTGTGGGTGTGGGTGTGTGGTGGGTGGTTTTTTTTTAAACGGCTGATGTGTCCATTTCAGTCATATCAGTCAATCAACAAACAGATCCTATAGTCAATTTATGATCAATCATTTATTCAGACAATAAATCAGTTCAATGCATGATTCACAATCCGATAATTTGCTGATACATAAATAAATACAGTTAAACAGTGTTGGATCATCTCGGTCTATTTAATAATCTCTGACATTTATACTGTATACTGTACAATAGCACAAAATCTGTGGAAGATGTGAATACTTAATCGGGATAATCAGTATCATTAGAGAGCTTTTATTTCCAAATCCGGATTTCTTTAAAGGACCGTTATGACAGAGGTACGCATGCACATATGATATCTCCTGATGTTGCGGTCAATTTACTCGTTATGAACTAGTTCCAAATTCAGATGTGAAGTTCACAACAAGTTCATAATGTGTAATAATAATATGATAGTAACAACGGGAAATGGCAGTCGTCGGTTTTCGCATAGAACCGGCTTGGCTGTCTAAACGTCATATATAAATATAAACGTGGCCTGTCGTATGCGAAGATCGACGATATGCCTACCTCTGTCAAGATTTGTGGATTAGTTCTCGAAAGTCTGGAAGTCAGCTAGATAAGAAATGGGTGGAAAAGTGGAAATAAAGTGTATGAGGAGCATGTAAGCGTCTTTGCTGTGAACTGTGTTCATGCAACGTTGTATTGTGAAACTGATGAGGCATATAAAAACTTTAAACGTGAACACGAAGGCCCGTAAGAGATTCAAACTTCAAAATAAAAGCTCTCTATTACCTCCTCCTGATTGACGTATACATTCGTATACCACAAAACAGATCGTATGAAAATCTCCGTATCTCTTTGTTCAAAATTCAAGGCCAGTTCCCATGGCATTATCGGACCTCATATCCAATCCGAAACATTTAAGAAAGTAACATTTTTCTTCAAGCTAACAAGAAATATGGTATGCTTTTCTGTGTTCTTCAGAGCCTTATTTTTATGGCATATATTATACGCCAACATGGAAAATAATATTTTTAAAACATAAACTATAAAGCTACTCTCTCTCTCTCTCTCTCTCTCTCTCTCTCTCTCTCTCTCTCATGCACGCACAGGGCTTTTAATTCGGTATTTTCAGTTCCGTAACATGACAAAAGAATTGTTGCTCACGACATCTTGGTTTGTTTACATGTTTACCAACAAGTGAGCAACAATGCATGCCTGGCTATTCCTGAAAGACACAGTGACTTGCATGAGAGACCATGATTGGTTAGAAAGAAAAATGAGTAGTGCATATAATATTAATAATAATAATAATAATAAAGATAATTTTTATACAGCCTCACCCCCGAAAAGCTCGAGGCGCGTTACATCGCATACATATTTTTTAAACACCAGCCATATTACAAGCATAAACATACCCATCCGTACATACTTATTGCATAATATAGACATACATTTCAAAAATCTTCTTGATACAGCAAGCATTCCATATATTATCCATCAATTCTTTCTTCCTTTCTTTCTTTCTTTCCCTTTCTCCCATTTCTCACTTCTTTCCCCTCGTCTTCACTTTCTTTGATTTGATGTAGACTGTATTGAATCTGTGTTATTGGCTCAGAGCCTAATAAAGACTTCCTCCAATCTTGAATTTTGGTAAATGGCAAACAGCGATGCATGCGCAGAGCATGTAAACAAACCAAACATATCAGCAACAGTCCCTTGGTCACGTGACAGAACTGGAACTACTTTACCTAAATACCGACATCTTCATGGGCGGAGGCTGGGGCAGGAAGGGTGGGGGAAGGGACGTGGAATGGGGTGGGGGGAAGGNGGGAAGGTGAGGGAAAGAATAAGGTGAGGATTTTCACCATGACCTGAATTCCAAAGCCGGTGAATTGAAGTGCAACAATCAGGGTGAGTTAAAGGGACAGGGCTAGTTATCCTCTTCATAGCTGAAAAACCCCACGCTATTTTTTTTCATAAAATTTAAACCGCGTATATATTTTACTTTCACCTTAAAGTTTCTTAGAAAACATGGCAGGAAAGCTGGGATTTTTACTCTACGGGTGCCGCCATTACTCCTGCTGCATGACGTCAAAAGTGAGATGGGCCAGCAGACGATTGGCCTAGACAGTTTACGCATGCATGTCTGCACTAATCTTCTGCTAGCTATTCTTCCTTTATGACATCATGCAGCACGAATAATGGCGGCGTAAGCAGATTGAAAATCTCGACATTATAGCGATGCTTTCTCAGAAATGGTGAGATGGAAGAAAATATATGCGGTTTAACGTTTTGTGAAAAAAAAAAAACCAACTGTGGATTTCCTGGGCTATGAAGCAAATATCTAACCTTGTCCCTTTATGAGAATTTCTGTGTTTTTCGTCTCCTTACTCTGATCATGAACGATGATTAACAAACACTGATTTTGTATAGAATTATTCCAATCTAAATGTATGGACAATATCCTCATGATGGATGCCATCAGTATATAATATAATACAGTATTGACAAACCGGATGATCCAATATGAAAACATTTTAACTCAAAGTTCCATAACTCAATTCAACTGTTCTGCAAGTGAAATATGGTACAATTTAGCGCAGGGATAGTGTACATTAACTCTTGTAATACCACGCTTCCATAGAGACGAGTCCCCGACTACATCAGTATGTTACAGCATGATATCTCCTCCCTGTGTGGGTTGCCTGCTGACATCTGATACCAGTCAAGCCAGTACGTCATTCGCCTCTCTCGGTTGGACAGGACGTGACGAGATAAACTGACATTTGCATCACCCGTAAATGTTAGTCAGAGCGACCAAATCCAACTCTCGCGTCTCAAAGTTTAATACCGAAAATTTCGAACATTTAAAAGATACCGTTTGTCACAGCCCCCCTCCCCCCAAACAAAAAAAAAATGTCTAAATATTGTCTGTTCAGGATGAGTTTAAGGTACGGAGGAGGTCTACGCGGGCCAAAAAGATAAATCGTCAGTCTGGTAAACATCTGAAACTTTCCCATGGTGTGCTTGAGTTAGGTTAAGGAGAGGGTAAGGAGCGAGTTAAATAAAAGGGACAGTTCCTTGAGACTGTTCATGGACTCTTCCAAGAATACTAATTTGCTCACTTTCCATGAAAATTTAGGTGACCAAATTCTAATAAAATTTGTTAGATAGGGTTCGACAGTGCGTGTCCTGGTGAAAGAAGCGATTGAGGGCTGTTTGCCAACATCGAGACGGTCACACTGATCTTAACAAATTATCTTAAAGTTTAGAACGTTTTAATTTAATTTGTCCTGCGCCATTTCTCGAGCGTTCATTTTCAAACTTCTGTACAGTGATAAAATTGAAATCTATAAGCTATTGAAACTTGCTGTAATTATAGATAATATTCATTCATAAATATGCCCAAAATGTAATTCCAGTTCTTTCATCTCTTGAAGTTACTGGACTTTGAAGTAAACAAAAAGTTCTTTTTTCTTTTTTTTTTTTTTGGGTTACCTGATAGACAGATTGATCAACTTATACAAAAGAACAAAATTGCGAGTTACAATAGTGACTTAAAAATGCACAATTTATACATGCAATAAGGAAAATCACATGATAATATAGTAGATATTACAGTCTCTGTTGTTTACGAGGTTCACAGTGTCCCCATTAAATACATTGGACTAAATCATTATTTACTTTGGCTTTCGTTCACTTGATGAAAGTTTATGATAACTTCTCAATGAAATGTACACACGATGATGATGATGATGATGATGATGATGATGAGGATGAGGATGATGATGATGTTTTTTGCAAATAATGATGATGATAAGGGTAATTACTTTACTACAGTAGCACCAGATTAATTTCTAATTATTCAGAGCGGAGAGCATGTAGGCTCGCTCTCTACTTTTGTACAGTATCTCCCTTCAGATGACTTTGTAAAATACAGTGAGTTGGTTGTACCATTTCAAAGCTCAAAGTCCCACCTATGCTGGTCGACGACGGGTCTTCTACTCTGATGTGATGAAATATTTTGTTCAGTATCAGAGGACGGGAAAATGCAATACAATTATGAGAGTTCGCATTAGACATTCATTTAATAAACATAATAATAATGCGGTTTTTAAGTCTCGTATATAGGCTAATGCCCGCTCACGCGACTTCACATTATTATTACCCCGGCCTAAGACTCTCTCAACCCCCTAAGGAGCATACAGTGCAGCAGCCATTTACAGGCGCTGCGCTGATCATAGCATTCTGACATCTTCCACTGCCTATAGCCAAGTTTTTACAGACGTGTGGACTGAGGATAATGTGAATGAAATGTTTCCCAAGGCTCTTGCAACACGTTCGTCATCGGGATTCGAACCCACGACCTTTAGATCTTGAATCCAACGCCGTAACCAATCAGCCATGTTGTTTCATTTGTGTATAAAACAGTGACAACACAGAAAGAGAAAAAACTTGGACAAAGAATCAGCAAGTAACGTATCCGTCAAGAGTTCATCACTTTCTGGAAAATATCTGTGATCTCCAAATTTAGTTGGTTTTGACAACTTACAAACTTGCTTAAGATGTGTTGCAAAAGCAGTTGTTTCAATAACAAGGTAAGCGAAGTACAAAAATACTTTCAATTCGTTTCCACTTACGGCACGCAGTGAGCTAATGAGATAAATGTCAAGACCGTGTGTGGGGAATTTCCCGGAATCAACCTGGATTCTCCCAAACTGATTTCTATTTTAAGATTTATTTTCTGAGGTTTGGAAATTAGGAGATTCGGCATAGCCTGCTACTCTCTCTCTCTCTCTCCTTCTCTTTCTCCTTCTCTCTTTCCCTCCCTCCCCCCCCNCCTCTCTCTCTCTCTCTCTGCCTCTGCATTTTATTTTCGAGAACTTCGTTTATAACGAGCTCATAGCCTACGAATTAAGAATAATGATTTCAAAAACACAGGTAAAAAGGGAACAGATATAATTATCAAATGTTCAAATAAAATTTTATATTTAGCTATCCGACTCTGCCCACACGTCTTTAAATAATAGAGTCATATCACGTGAAATCATGAATCTTCAAAATCCTTAACCGGCTTTGAGCACATTTGAAATTTCAGTGTCACCATAAACGTTTTTATTATTCATGTTTTCCGGGTCTTGGCAGTCAATTCTCATGACCTTTACTCCTGGGGTTAGATCGTGACTAGAGTGAGTAATCGACCCATGGCTAATGATGGGCGATTGCGTGATGTTGCTGTACTCGAATCCACATTTGCCGGATCTTACCAAACACGACTGTTATTTGTGTTAAGAAAAAAAATATGCACGATAGGTAAATATAGAGTTATTATTTTCTTTTATAATTGCATGATTTAAAAACTTCACACTTTAAATCACAAATTTAGCTCTTATATAACGACATTACTTGATCAGAATTCAGTGGCAGTTACCGGCTTTAAGGAAAAACGCTAGAGGAAGAAGGGATTACGTCATAAAGACCAGTATGTCTTCGAATTTCTCTTAAACAAGCTCCACCCTCTGCCATCATACAGCCTAGATCTACTACAATTTCAAGAGATAGACAATATCTGCACTCTTAACTAAAAGCTTCTTACAGTATTATTAATATACACACTGAGGAATTTAATGTCTTTCGCGCAATGCAGTAAAATACTTTTTTTCCCTTCTCTTCATGCAAGGGACTGGTAGTGTCGATGAAACATAGCATCGAATCCTTTAAAATTGATTCGATTCCAGCCCAGCACTCATAGCCTTGACCTTGTTCTAGATATTGCCCAGTAAAGATGCATTGACGCTCACTTTTACTGGCTATGACGTCTTAATGGGCAAACAGTATAAAACAGCACAAGGGAGATAATCGTACCTCTTAACCAAATGTGATAACAGTTGCATGAATTGATTTGCATACCTCACAATTCACTTAACTTTAAAACATTTTATATTTAGCTCATTATGCACTACTTCACGGACATTTGCAATTCTGCGCACAAAATTTTATTCACTTAGGTTGTATGGCTAGGAACTTTAAGAACAATGGGTTCAGCACAAGGCCACTGGGGTGCGGCAACTGTTGGTGGTTACTGACACTGTTAAATGGCCACTTGACGTACGCTGAAGAGGCTTGTAGCTGTGCACATCAGAGAAATGTTCCATTTGACTTTGCTTAATCGCAATTATTTAGTCCACACGTCCGGGTAATATCAGCATTTTAGTTTTTAGGGTCAGAATACTGTTCTTCGCTGTAGATAGGGTTGCAGTTACCCGGTGTCGTCTGTATATCGGCAGCTTTGGGCATAAAGGTAATTAGCGATGCAAAACAGCGTGGGCCGACCGTTTATTATGGCTTTGAAACCCGGGCTAAAAAAATCGTGGGTTAGGTTTCCGCCATGACTGTGTCATAAATGCCTTCAGGAAAGCATTTTGGTAATATTTCCTCCGGTACACTCGTTCGTAAAATAGGTAAATTGCTTTATAAGCAGTGAAAGTTATTGATCGAATTTTAGTGATCACTGACGGTGTGGCATTACATTTGATTCCCTTAAATTTTGACTCTCTGGTCGAAATGGTCCGTGAAATAATGCCCTACTCCTGGTCAAAATATGCTGTGAAATAATGTTTTCTTTTCTCCATATGTGTAAACGGTCAAAGAGAGCAGAGAGCGACCCAAAAAAAAAAAATTCGGGAGTAAAAATATCGCAAGGGGAAGTCATTACACCTCTTTTAATTTTGACCGGGGGTCGAAATATCATGAGGTGTCAAAATATAATATCACACCTGCAAATGGCAATGAAACCATATGCACTATTGCGAACTGTGAAATTTGCTTGGTAACTGCACTTGCTGATAAAAATAGTAATGTGGTTAATAGGTCTGGTATCCAGGTTAATATCCATTCATGTGACTTCATATTTTTTATTACCCCAACAGCTCGGGTCATTCTAGGATTTTTCTGAACTGCCTAGGGAATATAATATAGCGCGGCTGCCATTTACAGGCTGATTACAAGCTTCCACTGTCAAAAGCCAATTGCCCATTTTAAAGACGGGTACGAAGGACTATGGAAAGTGTTCATGAAATGGTTACTCAAAGCACTTACAACATAATCGCAGTCAGAAATCGAACTCATGACCTCCGTAACCATTCAGCTATGCTAGATAATAACAATTATATGTGATAATAATCAATTTAATGTGATATCGCGTGAGCAGGTACTAATTTCTCATCATTTGTTATGAATACAAGTACTTTTGTATTACATTCGATTCCCTTTAACTGTAACTCCTAGGGAGCAGGGAGATACTTGCCATTATAAGACGATGCTATTACCTAGTGACTTCATTTGGAAATGGACTGTTCTGTTATTTAAGAGCTCTTGCCACATATCAGAGGAAGTAATTAGGCTGACTGCGATAAACAACTATTTATAACGTTTTTTTTATAGATATATATGGCAGCCGTGCTCAGGTAAATTATGCCCCCTGCTATGGCAAACGTCGGAATGCACAAAAGTGAGATTTAGAGACACACAAAATTATTGCATGCAATCATGATGGATAAACGAAAAGACCGAACTCTACATAAAAATTCTCGCCTCATCACCATTTATGAGCTCTTACTCTGATGCTAATATACTCAACGAATCAACAGGCCTTAAATTTTTCAATAGAATGACGGAAAAATTTGCATGTTACCTATTTTGTGAATTTAATACTTCTTTACAATATTCATTGCACCTTTTCCTTTAGCTCTTCTTCTCATAAAAATATCAACGATCTCCTCCAAATTTATTCCTACGGTAGGCACAAAATTAATCTTATAAACTTGAACTGAAGACGTACTGTTGACTCCTTAGAAAAATACACAAAAACATCTTGCAATCAGTAGATATGTGTCTACGCACAACTGGTGTCTGCACACCCTGGCAATTTTTCTTTAATGATCCATATTTTCAAATTTTCATTGCTGTTCTTGAAAGAAAACATCCTCATCTTCAATCAAAGCATTTATTTTAACTTCATTTTCGATATACAGATTCAGGGAGAGCGGTGAAAGCTTAGGCCTAAGTGCGCACACTCTTCGTAGTTTTCTGTACATTCATAAGCTATTGCACAACCGCAGTTTCGTACTCCATATTCCAGTTTTCGGCCGCATGAGCGTATGTAATGTGAATCAATCAAGCTCAAATATTGCATGAAGAACAAGCCCTCAGCGCTGATGAATTATCCTGACAAAACAATGCAAAAATTGCTCTTCTACTTATAATGATGGCGAATTGGTGACGAAGTGGTGGTGATAAATGATGATGGTGGTGGTAACGATGTGGACAAGGCCGTTGGGATCGAAGCCACAGTCGACGATGATAATAAATACTACTCCATATCCAGGTCTAGCCGTTGGTTCTTATTCCTTTAGTGTACATCCAAAAACTTGGACGTGGATAGGATTTTTTAAAAGATGATATCAACATCCTTGATGGTCTTGGCATGCCCAAAGATAGAAAGTAATGCTGTCTGTGTTACTATGTGCTGTCTTCACGATGCTAAATGACGTTCCACCGTTATGCTGATAAGAACGAAGGCAAGGACAAGCATCCATGATGTCTGTATTGCTGAGGCCGCCTGTATTCGACAGGTCAGTTTATCGAACCTGAGGAGAAATAATAACAGAGTTAAATGTTATATTGAATGCATTAGAACCTAAGAAACTCCACGGGTGTCCAACCGCTCGCCCACAGGCCAAAATATATGATTGAACCAGGGTGTAAATATGACCCACAAAGTTACCATAGACTATACAGCGTATTTCATTATTTATTCAGTTACAGAATTTCTGCCCACGAGTATCCTCCCCATTTATTCACTCATAATCACAATAACTTCAGACCAAGGGCACTTTGGACTTTTGGACCGTGGAAACTTACGGTACTAAAGATCTCCGTGGACTTTGCAAAAAAAAAAAAACGAAAATTATAAATCGTAGTCCAGCGGCTAAAAATATGATATCCAGCATTTCAGATAACGTGGCGTCTACACGAAAAGGGCACATCTGGATATGTCAAGGAAAGTATTTCCAATGCTTAAACTAAATGCCAGAAAGAAGAGCCTCAAAATGCCTAATTTTTATTTCTACTTTGTAGAGTTTTTATAGCGGACATTGCAGGGTGCCCGGTTAAGCGTGTGCATTATAATGAACCATCCATTCACGTTATGGATATGAGCCCAACAGAACGACTCGAATACAAAAATGTCCCCTCCCCTTACCATGGCCCCCAACCTTCTTTGCGGAAATATGTGGGCGGACAAATACACGTATCACGGGATCGGTCCATAAATGTTTGTGAAATGTACGCTTTCGCAAATAAAATCTGATAAGATACTGAAATAGTAACTTGGACTAAAACAGCACAAGGAATATGCGTTTTTCCCGCCTCTTTCGCCCCTCCCCAAGGCATAATGTGTCACCGCCACCGGCAATGCGTTGTTCCTTGACACAGTAATGATCTAGAAAATATTCTGTTCCCAATTTTCTCCTCATTGTCCACGTAATCATCTATCATCTGTGCACATAGAATGTTTCAGGGCGCTTATATTCCCTCTGAAACCGTTTAATTCATAGCACAAGGTTAACCATGCCGAAAGAACATACAGCAAATGGTCAAGAAACGGAAGAGTAACAAAGTAAACTTCTAACAAAAAATGCTATTAAAAATGAAATATTCCTTTAACTGTTGCATTTTCTAAAAGAGCACTATTTCCTTATATTACAAGGGAACAATATAGTAACTGAACGTGGGAAAAGTAGGCATAATTATGATGTACCGGTGTAAAGGAATAGAATTACCCCCGGTATGAAGTTACCCCCCGTAATAATTGAGGGGGGTAATCTGATCACGGTACACCGGTACTACCATGACCGTTAGGCGGGATAATCCAGGAAAAATCACCAATAACTCGGTATCGTCCCTTGAAATAGCATGCCTGTTATTTGCTGGGTTATGGACCCTACTTCGTGACAAGAAGCAATTTTATATTACTGTGTACTGTTTCTGTCCATAGCGAGGAGCTTTGTACTTCTAACTCTCCAGAATTATGTCACATGTGCTGTAATTTATCATACGAACCCTTATAAAACATGCAATACAGTCGACTCGTCAACCCAATTTGAGCACGGCAAAATTGCTGTAAAACGGATTGCAGTTATCAGGTGGCTTATACAGATGTTCTGTTCCGTAAGTTATTTTTTTTTTAAAGTAGACACTAGAGAAAGACAACGAGTAATTGGCTACCCGTAAGTGCATAACAACTTTGTTTTTTAATCCAAAGGGGGGATTCATAGTTGCCTATGTGTCAAGGGTAGGCCAATCAAAAAACACTGAGAACCCCTGCATTATACCACAGCTTACCTGCTAAACAGTCCAGCTTTCATTTTCTCATATTCAAACTCCAATAAGGAGCCTTCTATCCAGAACTTGCCATCCTGGTGCCAGTACTCGAAGCCCATTTTGCATAGACAACGGTAAGAACCTCTTAGGAAGGGGAAACCCGCTTGAGGCACACACTGGGAAACACAAGAGGAAAGTCATCACAGTGGTGAAGAATGATGAAGATGGTGGTTGTGGTAGTGATAGTGGTGATAGTGATAATAGTGGTGCTTGTGATGATGATGGTGGTGGTGGTGTGGTGTTGGCGATTGTTGTGCTTGTGATGGATATTAGTGTGGTGTTGTTGGTGATAGTGGTGTGCTGGTGAGCGTGATGGTGGTGATGGTGTCACGGTGGTGCTTGTGATGTGGTGGCAGTGGTAGTTATAAGTAGTTTTCAGGCTCTGTCCCTTGTTGGTTTGGTTTAGTATATATTTCATCCACACCGTCAGCAAAATAAGCTTATCTTTTGTGTTATTTCATTTTTACATGGTTATACTTGTTGTTTTTTTTTAAGTCCAGCTCTTATATCATATTTATGCATTAGTGTATATTTCTGAAAAGTCACTTTTCCCTTCAAATATGATAACGATAATAATAATGATGATGGTGATGATGGTGTTGACTGTTAATTTTAGCCCAGACTCCTGTTTCCAAATTTCAACTTTTATAGAGTCAGATCAAACAACATATATTACAACTTCTGTGTTATTTAATGGCCTTTACGTAGGCCTACACATTTTTGGACTTTTACATTACATTACATTACATTGCATTACATTACATTACATTACATTACCCGTGTTGAGAAGTAATCACATCTGGCGGTATTCTTGAATGCGTTGGCCACACCGTAGGCCATAGGACACTGATTAATCTCCAGTGCACTTATGGGTACATCCACTGTGGCCACACCCCTATAAAGGACACAAAGGAAAATATAAAGATTTAGTTTTAAAACAATGATAACAACAACAACAACAACAACAACAACAACAACAACAACAACAACAACGAGGCTTATCAGTCTCGTATCCAGTCCGTTGTCTTTTCACAGAACGTCATATTATCATTATATAACCTTGGCAGGTTAGATCGCTGCAGAATTTTGTCTACTCCCATGGAAAGCTTACAGTACAGCTGTCTTTTAAAGACTTATTACTAGCATTCTGACAATAGAGGGTTTCTGTTAGTAATCGTCTCTGACAATGTATATTTTTACTGCCTTTGGCCAGGTTTCAATTTTACAGATCGATGTGCTCGGAAAAATCAGAGAGCAGAAGAAACATTAAAATGTTAATGTTTTGAGAGTTAAATTTGCAGCTTCCTTATCGGCATTTATCATGTTGTGTTCTCATCGAAATTAGGAGGTTATTTATAAGTACTGAAATTGTGTTTTATTCGCAATGATCAACAAAGATGAGCAGTTGTGCTTGTAAGTGTAATATCAGCAAAATGATGGATGTTGTTATTATTGTATTTGTTGCTGTTGTAGTGAACGGTTGTGATGTTGGTGTTGCAGTAAGTGTAGGGGGGACAATACTCGAAGGTTGACTGCTTAATCCCCTTTTGATTACTTGCACATTAAAAATTTGCCTTTATTGCCATTTACAGACTTGGAACATTCAGGACAAAAAGCATCAATTAAAGCTACATTTTGCTTAACAGCAACGTTAGAATATAGATTAGAGCACTGAAAAGAAGCAATCATGCGCTCAACTTTTTCATATTTCTTAAGAGCTTTTATTTAGGAGAGTTTACTGTAGATGCAATAGTTTCATCATTCGTACTATATTGGTGATGGTTGTGATTGTGATGGTGGTAAAGAATCTGAAGAGAACGAAAAAGAAGGACGAGGAAGAGAAGAAGAAAACGAAGAAAGACGAGACTAAGATGAGGATGACAAAGATGGGCTAGATGAACATTTACCCTCCCCGCCACTTACCTAAATTCCAGCTGCGTTCTCAGCGAGTCCAGCCCGAAAAATGGCGACACATAGGTCACTACCCAAGCGTCCACGTTCCCATCACATCGAAAGTAAGGTCGGGTCCAGAATCCTGCCTCGTATGGGGCTGCTCGGTACCTTATAGGGAAGTATTCGTGCCGGATCGAGCTGGTTCCATTAGGATCTGATCTGTTGAGACATTAAACCAAGTTTTCCTCTATTCTAGTGAACAAATGAACAAACCGAGGACAACCACAAAATCCTTACGAACTCCTTTTAATGGTCTTTTTACGGTGTATGCATGTGCGATGAAAAAGGGGTATTGAGTGTTACTGCAGCCCATGAACAAAAGGTTTGGGCTCTTTTGTGACAGTGCTCGGCACTATATCAAAGTTAATGCCCCCATACTCTGAGATTGAAAGAGATCTGGTGGAGTCTGGTTTTTGTACAAACACAGCATAATGGCAAGACAGTAACAGCGAACTTTCAACCAATACTTAAGAGTAAGATCATAGATCGTGTAGCCTGCAATACCTGGTTGCAGGTGAGGAATGCGTTACCTCCCCTGTCGTATCTGTAACAACTATATATAGGCCTATTTGGTGAGAGAGAAAGACAGAGAGAGAGAGAGAGAGAGAGAGAAAGAGAGAGAGAAAGCGAGAGACGGATGGATGGATGGATGGATGGATGGATGGATGGATGGATGGATGGATGGACGGACGTACGGAGAGAGAGATACAGGACAGGAGAGGAGAGAAGAGAGAGAGAGAGAGAGAAAGAGAGAGAGAGAGAGAGAGAGAGAGAGAGAGAGAGAGAGAGATGAATAGTGGTGTGATTATTGTGGACAGAATGGGTCAGTTTGTGGGTCGGGGAATGTATTAAGAGCTTGGTGACTGTGACTGGAAAAAACGCTATATAAATGCAATTTATAATCATTAGTATCATCAGTTTGGTTTATGCTGCTGTTATAGCAAATTGTTCCCTTCTCATCGTGCCATTCCCTCCCGCCACTTTCTTTTTTTTTTCTTTGAGTCTCTTCCACACAATCCCCTTTCAATGGCCGTATCTCTTAGTCTCAGCGTTTTACTTTTCTAGCTCATCTTTTGAAACAGAACTCAGTCACTTGCCATTACCCAAGATCAATGCCAAGTTTGTTCCTTCCATTTCCTGAAATGATGAACCTAGCTAGACTTCACCCTCACGGACCATTTGCGTCAAAAAAAAAACAACAACTGCAAAGAGATTTTTTTTTAGAGGTTCGCTCTACTCTACAATGGTTCATATCAAACCACAGCACTGGCTTTATCAATTTTGATATTTCGTGAAGCGCTTTAAATAACTATGCGATATTCTGACATCATATCATAAAGAAAATTTTCGCAGTTTCCTATCGTACCACAAAACCCTTGATCTTAGAGATCTAAGGTTTTGAGACAATAATATACTGATGTTGTTGGAACTCTAGAGGCGTCAAAACCCTAATTTCGATCAGGATAAAATATATCTGGGTATTACATCCAGGTATTACACGTGCGAGCACATCCGACTGGCCTTCTGCAAGACATGGAAGCCGTAACCTAAGAAGACATCTGGGGCTGGATGTACATTAAGTTACTAGCGTTAGTTTCGGGTTAGATCTAACGTCGGAAGCAGCTTACAATAAAATTACATATACTGTAGCTATCTTACTTCCGGTAAGAATTTACATGGCAACCAGCGGTAGTTGTTTTTATGGAAACGGCCGCTATCATCTTGCCTGATGACGTCAAAGACGTATCGTGATGCTTTGGATATGATAATTGCAGTTTCATTCGATTTACAATAGTAAAGAGAGAACATGAAATGCCTCGCTGACGCGATATGCTAGATCCGACCAAAGATGGACTCTTGTTGAGACAATTAAGAGCTTATGATGCATTAACAATGGGATGTCTTGCCATCGTAAGAATTACATTAACTCCGTATGTTGGACGCTTCTAAAGATGCACTGAGCACCAATGCACTTATGTAATTCTTTCGATGGTAAGAGATGCCATCGGTAATGTGCAAGCTCTCAAATAACACACCACGTTCGTTAGCTCTAATACAACGTACAATTCATGAGCGCATTACATACTAATAGAATCATGACAATTTCAAGAGACAAATATACATACATGCACACTCTCACGAAACCTAACACACAAATCCAACTTCTAGAGGCCACTCACAAGAACCAATTAATGACACGTTACATTACATGTACAAGTATTAAGTCGAATAAAGAGCACAACAGTCCAGTGTCCCTTACCTGACATACGGCCTAAGCTTGTAAGTCTGGAGTCCTGAAAAGTTGGTGGACCATCTCGACTTGGCCCTGATGAACCATTCTTCATCAGTGTAGTAGGTAGAGAGCCCCGCCCGGTCCATGGCGTAGTAAGACCCTCGCTTTTCGAACGCCCATGGCCCAAAGAACTCTCTTGCAGTGCCGTCTTGTTCTTCGAATTTGTACCTGAAAGGTTTTTAAGACCAAATTGGTAAACTCACCGCGAGAACCTGCCCTAAAGACATATAAAAAATAATGGACTATAGGACACTTGGGAGTCATGACTCAAGTGTGGCCCAATCCCTTTAGAGTGTCAGGAAGTAAAAGAGTTGAAACACTTGTCAGACAGAAGTATCCTACTCTGAAGATCTTCTGTTGCTTTGTTTTTCAAGAAAGAGAGTTTCCTATTTATGTGAACTGAATTCCTAGTGCAGTCAACTCTGCTACAATGCAACTCACCGGGAGATGGAACAAGATGTGATTAAAACTAGTTGCGATTAGCCAGTGACTTTTATATAAAAATGAAGCATTTTGTCAGGTGAAAAGTGTTCCTATTTAGCGGTGATTGCGATTATCCGGATAGTAATATAGCAAAACAGATTGTACTGACAAAATAAAGTGATTTAATTTATCACTTAATTGCTTAGCCTAGACATCTAGACATGTCTAGCAGTTGCCAGCACGTTGATCACAGGAATGCACAAGCAGACGAGGGTCCGCTTGACACCATCACGGTAGGATCTTGTTTCTGGCCGATTCATATTATCTTTATCAGTTATTTTGCTTGTTCTAACAACTACAGTAAACATCTTCATAGATATGCGTTCCGGAAGTTAGGCGGACAGATTGATGTATCACGTGACTTGAATTTAGATTCCTTCAGAGACATTTCATAAACAAATTGGGCAACTGTGAGTATCCGCTTTCCCCCCTGACAAGATCAGATTGAGGAAGTAAATCTCGACCCAATGGTGTCCTTGGAAACTTTCTAAGACATAAAATGACCTGGAACCGGATATGCAGTAATAGGTCCTTACGATCCTCAAAATAATCGTATTCATTTAGAATCATACTCACAGCAACGCTAGCTTGAATTTGAGACTAATAATAAGCTATTCTCGACCTATGTGATTCTCATTCTTTAACGTTTAGTCATACGATGATGAAAGAAACTTTCCACTGCCTGCAAATTCTTAAGAGTAAATCTCAATCGCTCAGAGCTTTCATCATTATTCTTGTTCAACTTCTTTTTGTAAAATGACTTTTTTTTGTTTTAAGTGACAAGTCTCATTTTACAAAATAATTTGGTGATGTGCTTTGATGAATTAATACCACACTTCCCGCTCACCCCACCCGCCAGAGACACCTCAGACCCTACAATTATTCTCACAATTTTCTGCCGCTTTAAATTTAGGGTTGGAACTAGATGAAAAGAAAAACTGCACTCCTAAAATCGTTCACACTCTTAAGAATGGGGACAAATTGAATTCAGAAGCTTCTGCGAAAAGAAAAAGAATGTTTCGAATGCATAGACTTTATTACAGTTGCAGAAAATATAAGACGACGCATTTGAAATTAAAGTTATAAAGCAATTCCAAAATTTTAATGCAGTTCCGGTTCGCGTAATCGTACTTGAACACGCCCACCTAAGTGATGCCGAACTGTACCACCAACCCAAAGGGTCGTCACGGTTTATTAAGACAGTGCATGTTATAATTTAACGACTGGGAGGTATCGCCCCTTGGACTTTCATGGTACAATACCACACAAAGAAAAACAGCATTATAGTCTACTTCGCTTATTTGAGCCCGCTTAAATGAAACGCCGCTTAATCATACCAGTGTTCAAATAACAAGACTATTGTTATCTTTAAATAAGACGTCTCCGGGTAATCTAAGCTACTTTTAATCGCAAGTTTTTCGCATGTTCCCGAAGTTTTGCGATTAAACGGAATGCACCGTATTATTCACCATTGTAATTTAACACCTCATATTATCAAAAGGCGGTGTGTCTGCGGGTGCTAGAATTAGGCGTCACTGCAACAGTAGAGATTCATTTATATAATCAACCCCTCGGCGTCTCCCCATAGGTGTACCAAGCCAGTTAAATCCAGTCCACTTCTTCAGGACACTAATATAATGTCGAAATGTTTTGCACATGCAAATATTAAGAATGCTCCTATTGTTGTCTGTTGTTTCCTGATCGTGTCTTCATGCTAATGTGTTGTTATGATAACAATACTCATTGACTGTTAGAGTATGACACTTCTCATATCATCGCCGGTATCGCCCATCGGTAAAGTTTGTACGCATTACCTGCTGTTTGTCCAAAAAAAAAAAAGACGGCAAGAATAAAAAAATATATGCATGTACTGATTATATAATGACACTTGAGAGCTTGCGCATTTTCGATGGGATCTTTGACCATCGTGAGAATTACATTAACTTTGCATGTTGAACGCGCCTAAGTATGTATTCAGCATAACTGCATCAGTGTTGTTCCTATGATGGCAAGAGGATGTTGTTATTGCGCAAGCTCTCAACTATTGCACATAAATAAAAGGCTTGTGCTAAAACATATGAAAATAGGTTTTGAACAGAATGGCAATAATTATCCTTGGTGTAGAGAGACCCCTTCCACAGGAGAGTCAGTGCCCGAAGATTGATTTTGTGGAGCTGTGTACTTCGTTCTTGATATTTCAGCTGCATTTTTATTACTGATGTCTCAACCTACCCCCTGTCTGTTTGTCCGTCTGTATGTGTGTGTGTGTGTGTGTGTGTGTGTGTGTGTGTGTGTGTGTGTGTGTGTGTGTCTCTCCGTTTTATGCTATGTGCTCTTTGGTCTATCTATGGCATGCACTTCGGCTTCGATCAAGCCAGCCCTATTATAAACATTATCTTTATTATTTAACGCTCTGTAGATTGCAGGAAAAGCTTTCTACACCACAGGAACGCAAGCCCTAAAGTAGTTTAAATAGCTTCTTTGTGAATAGTTTCAAAACTTCCACAGGTAAGCACAGTGTTCACCCGTGACCCTAACACTATTCCTTATTCCTAACTGCTCACAATCGGACCATGATCAACACTGCATTCGACTGAGGTAGACGATTACTAGAAAGAAGCTTCCGGTTACATACGGGCATTACATTTGATAAACCTTAAGGGTGATACATTTTAAGGCATTTTTTTTCCTTCTCTCTCCGGGGCCTAGTAACCTTAGCTGTGGCCTATACTAATGCATTTGCCACTTCTCTGGCCAGTTACGGATAAATAGAAGTAGCGCTATTTGGGGGCAGGGGTTGGAAAAAGATACGGCCTGCCAATGAGCTAATCTTTGTTCCCTGGAAATAGCTAAGGCCCAAGTTGGCTTTGCATGGGGGGTGTGGGTCAACCGAAGAGACACAACTAAAAACTTCACTTGTCACAGGGGATTCAAAGAAATGTATTTTTCCAGTTTTAGCTCAGATGCCTTGCTACAGTGCTGGTCAGTGGGAGTGGCCAACGAAAATTAGGTCTGAGTGACAGCGGTCGACAATACATGGTGTAAGCAGCAGAAAGATTTGTGCATTTGTAACCATCCGGACCGAGTTCTAGTCTCTAATACGTCGTTCGGTGTAGGCGAAGACTTCGGGAGTGATCTTCTGGCAAAGTCACCTTTATATCAGATTAATATCCTTTTGTCATCCAAATTTGAGTGTGGGCGCATGGCAAGGGCGGAATATGTATCATACTCTTTTTAACTTTCTATGAGATGTTTTGGAAAATCGTCGGTTATGTGCAGCCTGCTAAATAAACAGGGAGAATGTCCTTGTAATATTTCCTTTACCTTAAGAGTTGGGAAAAACTGACTCAATAGTCTGTGCCAAAAGAAAACAACAACAAAAAATCTCGAGTGCACTGACTTTATTTTAAGTACTATACAATAAATGTAAGAAGGTGAGTTTAAAATGAAAATGCAAAATATGGCGATATAATCATTTTAATGGAGTTCCGGTTCGGGGAGTCGTATTCTAATCGGCCCACATGTGGTGCCATATTGTGCCACCAGATCAAAAGCCTGAGAAGGATTATTAAGAGAATGCATGCTAAAATTAAATTTAATGTCAGGGTGGTATCGTCCTACGGATTTTCATGATACAGTGATACACAAATAGAACATTGTTGTCGACTTAGCTTATTTGATTCCACTTAAATGATACCTCCGCTCAATCAAATCAGTTTTCAAGTAACCAAAATAGTCAGCCTAAGGCTGGTAGGGGTGAACTGTCCAACACAGTATTCTCGAAAACGGCCGCACGTATCCCGATGAAATTTAGCAAGTACTATACTATCATACTATTCTTCTTCAGGTGTGTAACAATAAATCCGATTTTTATTTAACTTCTGTTCGAGTTTTCTGTCAATCAGGCACGTATATTTAGTTCGGTAAGAGGTAGGGTCAAGCTTTCAACTCAGCGAGTTCGAGAATTTGATTGGCCGAGGAAAAAAAAAGTGCCGGGTGTATGAAGAAGACTAAAGTGCCTTAGAAACTAAGCTTGAGTCGCGAACACAGAATAGATGGGGAGGTGAAGGCACTGGGGATGGAGATATGGAAAAAAACAACAACATAAAACTGAACAGAACAGAACAGAATAGAACGTTAAGAAACCAGCGGATCACTGACTCATTTAAAGTGGCAATGGGGACATGTGCATACGTGTATATTGTTCAGTCAATGATGCGCCCATTGTCCGATTAGGACTAAAATAAACAAAGCCAGGTAACGAACGCGTTCAAAGAACATGGTACTAAGCTTCTCTGTATATAAAGAGTCTCCGGATAATCTAAGTTCCCTTTAACGGCATTTTTTTTTTGGTGCATGCTCTCAAAGTGTTGCAATTAAATGGAACCGCTTGTATTATTCACCATTGTAATTTAACGCTTCACCTCAAACGCCAGCGTGACAGTGGAAGCTAGACTTGGTCATTAATGCAAATGCAATATGTTGAGATTCATTTGTATTCGGTCCGCAAAAATTTTGACAGTGGTATACCAAACCAGTTAGATCTAGATCCCGTGCATTATTTCATGACATAGATACAATTTAGTGACAGCATGTTTTTTTGCACGTGAAGAAGAACAGTCTCTTTGTTATCTATTGTTTCTTAGTTCGTCTCTTCGAGATAAAGGGCTCTGATAACGACATTGTTATTTTTTACTGAACTGGAAGAGTATGTAATTTTGCATGTCAACCGCCTGTCACGGACCTGTGAGTTCTGCACGTTTCGAATGCTGTTTACTAAGTTTGGAAAAGTAATGGGAAAACATGGATTGCAGGTGCCCGATACCGAGCATGTATCGAGTACTGTATTGATCTATCGGAAGAATGGATGCGTTTCGTAGAGTATCGGTTACATTCTTTTAACTAAGTTTTTCTTGTGTTTGTTTTTAACGTTTGCAGACAAATATTTCATGAAATTATGAGGGGGAGTCCAATAAGTTTATAATGATATATAAGTTTTAATCTAATAACAATGCGGCTTATAGGTATCGTATTCAAACTAATGCCCGGTCATGCGGTTTCATTCTAAACATTTTTACCACCATTTAAAAGCGTTTGCTTTTCGCTAAAATTTAACTTTGTCAGCCATTACCCTGACTGCTATAAAAATAAGAAATGTAACAAATACTTTTCAACCAAATAAACCCTTTAATGCATTTCATTATTCCTTATTAACGAATAATTTAATTAGTGCAGCATATCAAGTATCTCGATATGATTAGACTTGTTGAAGGAACACTAGGTCCAAATCCTTGTATATAAAGAGAAAAAAAATCTATATTCAGTCTTTTGCTGTTAAGAGATAATTCAGCCCATTCATGTTTAGAGGAAACGCTAACTGTATTTTCAACGGAGCTTTTCATGGCATAACAGATTCTGCTCTTTTCAAATACAGCGAAAGGGTGCTCGACAACAGTTTTCATATACCATGTTAGTACTTGGTATCGAAAAGATTCATAAAAACAGGCGGGATTACCCTAGAGCTACTGCACCTATCCCCTGCTGATTAATATACATAAAGAAGTGGGGCAGTCCACAGACTGGAAGGAACCAGAAAAATGCAGCTGGGCATATAATATAGGAGCAGACTGAATATTAATTCATAGCTTGCATGTGACCATTATAAGCACAATAATAATTGAATCAGATTTGGCCCGATTTAGGGACGTTTCAAAGCACATGTGACACGAGTGATTCACACGTCACTGTTTATTCGCCTCGGGCAAGCCTTCGTAATGATAAAAAGTAAATGTACGCCTCGCTAGGGTTGGGAAAGTTCACCACAAAAGTCAGTTCTGATCTAATTGCGTTCACTAAAGGGAAAAAAGCTTTAAGATCAAGCTGAGTTCAGTTTTATGAAAATTTAGTAGTTTTCAGACAAGATCAGTTCCCTTGGTCTTATAAGTCGGCATTCAGTCCTGATTTGCGAGGTAGATGTGAACTGAATCGACATTTTGAAAATTAAAGCTCAGATCAAACAGCCAAATTATCCACAGTTCAGATCCAGATTAGTTCGTCTAAAATAGCCATTAAGTTCAAATAAAGTTCATGTGAACTGAACTTAAATTCACGAACTGCTTCATATGACCTCAGCGCCCAACCTTACACCTTTGCAAGTTCTATCCTACCGCAAGTTTTTTCCAGGCTCCCGGCAAGTGACAGTTACGCACAGCCGACTATACCATACATGTGCTGCATCACACGATGATGAGGCAGATGAGTTTTGCATTTAAATGAAAGCAGCGATAATACGACACTCATATCGTAGGCGGCAAAAACTGGCAGTGCGAGTATCCTATGTTTGTGATTCTCTACCTCAGCCAATATTTAAATTGATAAAAAGATTTTACAACTGAATGTTGACTTATTTAAAAAGCACTTTGACATTTAAATATCAGCTTAAAATGCAGCTTCAAGTGTATTGGAAGAGCGGGTGCGTGTCGTAAACAATACTAAACTGTAGGACAAGAGCTATCACAAATTAGAACATGCATTGTTGTAATGCTATTTCTGTTACTAAAACATGTATTAAGTTTTAAAAATAGATTTGTACTACGGAAATACCAGGCTCTTAAGCAGAGGAACGCTGCATTAATTTTGTGTTTTTAAAACGTCTGAGAAATTTTGTCGATTTAGGGTCCTTCACTTTAAATCATTATGGCGCTCTCTTAAACAAATACATGTACTTTTCACATTGTGTAGCAAACAGAGAGGACAAAATGTGGAACGCGAAAGATCTGCACGTATGTCCGGGCCTACTGTGAAGATATTAATAGTAAATAGATTGAGATAAACGAGGACAAAGAACGTTTGTTACGATTTTCACCTGTCGCAGTACTTGGCTTGTGGCATAATGTAATATACATGTAATCTGAGTTTGGTTGTAGTTGTATATTATTCTATTCCGTGCGTTCGTGTGTGTGAGTGTGAGTGTGCGTGTCTGCGTGTGTGTGTGTGTGTGTGCGTGTATGTGTGTCTGTGTGTTCACAAGAAAAAGAGTAAAGGAATTTGAATAAAAAAAAGTACAAAAATTTTAAGTGAAGAATAGATAGTTGGCTACTTCTATTTAACTGTACCCAAAATGTATCACTAAAGTTCTGCATGTGTGTTTGTGTATTTGTGTGTGTACAATTGAATGTTTGTGTATGTGTGTGTAAATGGAGGAGGGGGTCGGGTGATTCTTCATCTTATCACACTGTTCTAAATTACAGCAGAAGAAGAAGTGGATTATAATTATTGAAGTCTTCATTTATGTCAAGGATGGCATTCGACGCCCATGGCCATGTGACTCACCTATCAAAGAAGAGACCAGCAGAGTAGATCCTGAAGTTGCCCATAACGTTGGCTAGTACCTCTCCGTACATCTGGTCCACATGGAGAATTCCTCCACCACGCAAATTTCCGAAGTTTTCGTATGGCATCACATTCTGAGGAAAGCACAGGCCAAGACTCAGTGATTGACGCCTGGTGAAGGGAAGGGAGGTGGAAATGGAGGCGTCGTCTACAGGTAGTT
>JAWQUT010000511.1:233546-289175 GCA_033807755.1 Ellobium chinense
CACACACACACACAAATGGCAATGTAGCTGTGGAGTAGGGTGGTTGGTCAAACTCAGAGGGTGCTGACTACACTTAACTACTATAGGTCAAGAAATCACATTTCTTTACCATGAATTTCATCTTGTATTTGATGGGGGAAGGTGGCTGGAGGAACTTAATTGATGTTGGCTACACTCAACTGTATAGGCCAAAAATCATAGAGTCCTTACCATGGATTCATCTTGTATTTAGGGTGTGAATAGTTCATGCTGTGTCCAGCCCCGGCATCCTCCACCTTGCAGACCTGACGGGTCGGCTCTCTCAGGAAGTTGTCCGTGTCCTGGTAGTCGTCCCATCTGTAAGCTCTCGGCCCGAATAAATTTAGGGTGGTGTTGAAAGGGACGGTTGTATACCTTGGGAGGACAGAAGATGCGGTTAATAAATAATAATATATTCTATTATACAATGTTTATAACATATACATGATATTATATACTGTTTTATTAAAAAATATAATAATAGATAGGAAATTCTCTTACTCGCAGTGTTTCGACTCTTTGACTTCCTGATGCTGGAAGTCAGAGAGCCGAAACATGGGGGGTATCTTCCTCTGAAGATCTTCTGTACCTTGCTCTTCGAGTGAGAGTTTCGTATCTATCTATTGTTATCTAATAGATAATAATATAAATTATGTATAAAAAAATAATAATACAGTAGAAAATAATAAATACTGTATGGTTCGGATAGCCGATCCCACTCAAAAGCAGTTCTTGAGGTCAACGGACAAGCGTTCTTATTGAAGGAAGTTGCCATAATTATACAGTGACTTTCTTTGCTAGAAACGGTACCGTATTCTGTCTTCTGGAAAATGTTGCCATTAGGCCTTCATTGCATTTAAGCGAGTAGCTACTGTACGGCGTCGAGCGTGATGATAACGTTCTAATATAAAAGTAAGTTCTATTGTCAAAAATAAAAGGTATAGAATGTACAAGTCGTAGCAAAAAATCTGATAAGCTGCCATGTTGAAGATTGATTTTATATTCTCGTTCAGCCATTAGACCATGAAAAATGTGGATAATGATATCAGCAAAATTTTTTTTAAAGGAAATCAATTGTGGGGAGGTGTATGTAAAAGCGCATGTCTACATGGCAGGGGAATGTGTTTTCCGTAAGGAATAATCATGCGATAATTTCTCTTCACGAAACTGCTGTAATATAACGCTTCAGTTATATATATGAACTGACTGTATTGTTTCCATAACTATGCTGCCATCTTCACAAGGAAGATTGATTGCATTCTCTGAGCCAGTGTTCGTACAGGTCTTTAGAAAAGCGCCATTTCATCATTACCGCTGAACGGAAGCCACATAAACCAGTCTTAACGTCTTGTGATGTGTGTTGGTTTTTCCCGATAAATTTACTTTTTACGCATATTCCCGATCTTTTCTAAAATGTTCTCCTGGCAAATAATTTTGAGAATTTGCGAATGCCCTTGATATATTTACAGAAATTAGACAAGAATATATTGTATAGTCACAAAGAACCATTAAATACTCTTAAAGGCAGTCATGGCAAAGATAAACCATTTTCTTGTCAGATGTGTTAGAGATGACCATGGACACTGCCTTGAATCAACATGGATCTGCTTTCACATTTCAAATACTAAAATGTTGTTATATTCATTTTCTTTTGGAGAGACAGTTAACTAGCGGTCTGCAGGGTTTCTATGCGGTATGAAATGTTTTACTCGTGAAATTCGGGGGAAAAAAGGGGCCTGATGTGAAGAATGAATATGAATTCATGTAAGTGAATGTCCCATCATTCCTCTCCTCTTTTTATATACCCCGGGCAGGCCTTTGGTGACTCTTGATTGTCTTAAATGGTCTGTGGAACAAGATTCAAGACCTACTCCAGTTCCAATTTAGGTCCTCAAGACACCAAAAAGTCCTTGACAGCGTTTGCCGGCCACCAAATCCGTTCCATAATCGAGAAAATGTACACTGCGCTTTTCACCAAATATCAGCTATTATGAAGAATGAAGGGCTTTTTAATGAAATGACGCCTAAGGTTGGCCATTGTCTTTCAGCTTCGAAGAGTAAGGAAGTTACTGTTATTGAGAGGGTGGAACCAGACAAAAAGAAAATAGCTGGACATCCAAGAATCAAACTATTGAGAACTTGCACATTTACGATGGAATCTTTTACTATTGTATGAATTACATTTACTCTGCATGTTATACACAACTAAGGGTGCAATCAGCACCAGAGCACTAATGTAATTCTAATGGTGGTAGGCGATCCCATCATTAATGCGCAAGCTCTCATGAAATGTTAAATATTTGCTGCAAGAATTATTCAAGTTGACTGTATATGTATTTGGGAGTGTCACCCGCTAACGCTTTCACTATTACCCATAATGAAAATAAAGAGCTGCATCCTCCCTCCCCCCACTCCACCCAAATATAATTCTTTAGAGTATGGACCTAAATAGGTCCCGCTCTGCTTTGCCCAACCCATAGTTCATTGAAATATTCCCCAACCCAGTTCTCTCTACCCAACTAGCCGCTACAAACCTCCCATCTCTACCCCTCCCTTTAGAAAAATGGAAAGTTGCATTAAGCCTTAAACTTTTGCAAAAACATCTGCAATACAAAGCATATTATAAACGTCTGATTTAACGTAACAGGCCTTCCAGTAATCCGAGCGACCGCGACCTGAGAGAAGACCTGCTCCTGTGTGTCAGAATTCTGTCCAAATATGAGTCCTTTTCAGAACTGGGACGTTTCATTCCCCTTGGAAACCTCTGAGGAATGTTTGCTGTTATACAAGGCATCCGTTTGTTAAACCATCTTAAACTACTCATTCACGAGATCAGCCCTCGAATATAAAAGTGGCGTGCATCGCCTTTTGTGGCAATGAGCTCCTCATTTAAATTCAACCTTGACAATAATTCTTAATCTCAAGTAGGTTAAGAGAGAGAGAGAGGGGGGGGGGGTCACTGGCAAAGGTCATGCACGCGGCAGAAGGATCTACGGAGTTCCCAGGACCAATGCTATTTTCTGCTGCGCTGCTATTTGAAGTTTTAAACCCTTGTGACGCTACAGCAGAACCACTTCTCACCATCACTCACTACTCTGCGTGCGCCGGTAGAATAAACTGGCATGACAGCGTCAACCGCATTTGAGGCTGCGGTCAAATTTTGCAATTTTAATCGGCCAGCGAACAACACGCCGAGGGGTTATTATCTGTAACAATGATCATGCGGGCCAGAAGGAGGCTGAGCCCCAGACACCTCGCGTGACTAGAGTTAGTTTTTTTTTTTTTCAATTAATGCCAGTGACCTCTGGCAAGGTGGCCAAGAGATAGAACGCTTTTATCACTGTGCGAAAATCCATAGGCTCGAAGCCTGTCAATAATAAGTTTCTCTTTCTCAAATATTTATCGTGGTGTTTGAAAGGCACTCTATTGTCTGAGGCCTGATGTGGTCCAATCCTCGTCTCTGGCATGGCAATAACTGTGCTGAAAATGGCACATTTTCATTTGTGACAGACAAACAAACAAATAAGGTCATTGACCAGACAAATTTATTATTACGATTATAATGCATAAAGTGAAAAGCAGTACGAAAAGCATTACAATTGACAAGTCATGCAACATACACTACGCAACTACATGAAGACTGTGCAAGGTAGGAACTGACTCAAATTCGCAAAGTAGAAGAGACATATCATATTTCACGCCTGTTTGATTTTGAAGCTGAGATGATGTCCTCGTTTTGGGACACCTTTTAGGTGTATCACCTGATACTTAGGTACAACATAATTTTCCTTTCTGGATGAAACGATTTGGGAAACAGACGTGTCAGATAATATAAGCAACAGTATATTATGTTTGTTTTTATATTTCCCTCAACTCCCCTAATGTGCCAACACTTAAAAATGCTACAAAACTATGACTCTGTTGTTTGGCTTGTAACATAAAAAGTAGGTTATAAAGTAGGTTCTCATTTATCTAGAGTATCAGTGGCTTTCTGAGAACAAAGGTATATGTCGTGATAGGTCATGACCGCAGTCACAGTACGGAACATAAAACGCCTCTTCCAAAAAAGAGGCGAATGACATGTATCTCATGAAGACGGGTCTCCTGATGAACGTGTGCTAAAAGATTTTGCACTAAGGCGAAACCCATATATGACGTCGAAAATAAGTACAACCAGCTCTCAGTGCAAGTTTTTACTTCCAAAAGCTTTGTTAGACGATATTATCGATACTGCTTTTCTTATGATGCTCTTTGAGTTGAAGCTGGACTTCGCATAAAAATTTTAAGTTCGTCAGGAGTCATTTGGGAATTTTGGCCTGCGGTAACTTTTGTATCTCAAATGAACTGAGCAGATCTTTGTTTGGAAAACCCATGGGAGCTTTACGTTTAACCTCCGAACTTGAACACTTAAACTATCTTGTGAAAAACCGGTGATGATACAGCATCGATATCGATTATCCTTAAAACAGTGGTCGTAAGTACTCACGTTAACGCATATTTTAAAATATCGACTAAGGCACGCTCCCTCCACTGCACTAAAAGAGTCAAGGACATTTCCCAAGAGTCTGCCAGTAGACCAAGGGCAAACTATCATGCCATCACTGTTATATAATAAGAAACCGCCTATAAGACATGTGACCATGCATATTTTATGCACTTAAATTCGTTTGATCGCATTTCCGTAGAAGAGCTCAGAAAGTTCAGATTAAACATAAGGGATGATTAAGCGGCTCAGTTTGTGTTCTACCACAATATATATGTTCTTCACCAAATATGTTACGATTCAGCAAGACGGACATTAAGCAGACCGCAAATAAATGGAGCCGACTGCATTTATGTCTTATGGTCGTTCCAACCAATCCGAGTCATTTCTGTTTGATGAGTAAACCCTGTGGTGGGACTAAACAGGTGAATGCCTTTTGTGATAACGTGGATACTGTATTTGGATAGCATAATGTTATGTTTTTTAAAGAAATAAAGAGGCTGGTTATGAGTTCAGGCGTCCAATGATAGTACTTTTCTGAAGTTTTCATTTTTTTTTTCAAAACGTCCTTGGTCTACATCAGTCTTTTCAAATTGCTGTCCGCAGCCAGTTTGTTCTGGTGCTTGCCGGAAAGTTTAAGAAACTTAAAAAAGAAGCAATGATACACACAGTGTTGACAGAGAGATACCTGTACCACCAGATCTCGGCGTTGAGCAAGCGATGATAATACTGCGACTTGCCTTTGATATTGATAAAACTATAATTTTTGCCCTAACAAGCCAAACTGTCTGTGAAAGAGTAAAGAGCTAGGAATTATGGCAATACCAGCTTTCCCTGCCCCGAGTTGCTCACAGATCATCTACACAAGTGTGAGTGTTGCTAGCAGGGTCCTAATTGAAATTCTCTGTGGCCCTTGGTAGACAAACACTGTCGGGCCTCTTTATAGCAAGGAAAAATGACTTGGGACCTTTAGATCCCTGAAGTAAAAGATGTGGGACTCCTTAGATAGTAACTGAGCACTGAGTCCTAGAACAGTTGCCATCTCTGGCCCATGGACAATAAAGCCTTGATTGCTGGTGTGATATGCCAGAGCAAGTAGAAATGCAACCCTGGTATGCAAATGACGGAAGCAACTGAAAGGCATATGTGTACATATTAAGATGGACCTCAGGAGCTTGAACTGTGTACCGGCAAAACCATCCTACTGATTGTTTAATGTTCTGGTTGCGAGTCTATCATGTTGTTTATCAAATTTCACTCACAAATTCCAAATTTCTAACTAGTCACCCGGAATTCGACTTTGTGAGATCATACTGTACCCAAAAGTGTCATTTCATCTAAGACCTCAAGCAGTTTCACTACATTGTGAAATGCTTAACAGCGGAAATCAAACTGCGTGCTAATTTATTAGGTTATTTATTAATATCATCGAAGAGGAATACCACGGCAGAACCTCGCACTCTCATGTTGACCTGTTTTCACCCAACTGAACCAATCACGTTTTGGAGACCATTGAACTCAGGCGCAAAGTCCCATTATGAATGTCGGAAATACAAACAAGTGTGCAGTGTCAGCAGGATCCTCTAAGTCTAAACAACCTTTCATGAACAATGTCATCTAGATCCAGATTAAGATTCACGTAGATCATGTGAGATCTATGGCCTTAACTCACACGTATTCTTTTACCTACACCTATGTCTATAAAAACGTCGTCCGTGTATTTGTAGAAACCTCTAAAGGCGATTCTTTAAAAACATCGAAGTGGAACGTTGCTTTCATGACTTAAGATTTCTCAGGTCATATGAACTGTAGTGTTTTGAAAGGGGAAAGCGATTAAGGTGCAAAATACATTAAGCAAAAACAGCATGCTGGGTTTACTTTTTGGGAAAAAAAATTCAAAAAGGAGAAGCCTGTCGCAGGATTAGGAGAAAAACAAAATATTATTTCATTTTTAGGCATTGTATCTAAACAGCCAAGTGCGTTAAGATCTTCCTCTGCTTTCTCCAGACATGTTATATTTTTATGACGGCACTGGCTCTATCCAGGAAGTCAGCTTTCATTCAAGTGCGATTTCTGCGCATTTGTCATGAGTCATACAAGTGTACTGAGCTAAATAAAATATTTGGCACTGCTGCTGGTCGATTTGGTTGTTTTTCCTCGCTGCTTTTGCAGCTGTCGTATTGTGATTGTTGTTATTCTTGTTGTTGCTGCAGTTTTTGGCTATGCTCATGGAAACAGTGTTTTCGGTGTTGATGTTGTTGCTTTATTTTTTAAGGTATTCACCCTTGCTATGAGACACTGCTGCAAGCCTTGCTATTTGCCTGAACTTCAGGCAGGACGCAAGTTTGACATTATCCTAGTTTAATGGGAGATCATATTTACTGGCCAAAAATTTAATGTTCTTATTTTCAATCGCAACAAACTACGCCGTTGACCTGGTTTTATAACTATACCGAGAACCAAAGTTTTCCACACTGAAACACTCTTTTCCCAGACAATCGTCACACTGGATGATGGACACCTAATCCATTAACGTTTGGCTTCGGTTTCTCTTTTCTCTCCCCATCCTCCTGATGGTGAAGAATGGCAAAGAGTAGTGATTTTTAAAGGGTGAATTCATAAGATTGTTAACTATGTCAAGATCACATAACCTGAGTCATGAATGTGAACGGTTTGACCACAGCAAGACAAATGTATGCCAATACTTAAAATTACATAAAATTTCAAAACATCACTCTTCATGTACATGTATTCGCGAAATCCCTCCGCATATTAGAAAAAAAGACACATCACTGCCGTAGAAATCTGCTTGCAAGTGGAATCACCAATCTCGTATTGTGTTCGCCTAATGCATGTGCAGGCAAAAGTTGGGTACATTTGTTTGTTTTATGTGCCTGCAAGATAGACATCAGGCTAATAAAATAGAATAGCCATAATAGTAACAGCTATTCCAAGCGGAGGCCCAACGCGATTATATGCCTTTACTCAACAGTTGTCACGCCACAGTCACTATTCTCACACTGCCTGTAGTAAAAAAGTAATATCCGCCGCGCAACTCGGCATTAATGGAAACAGGCATGTCAGGTTTTATGGGTACATGCATAACATGAACACTCCCCTTCGCGTCATAATGTATAGCATGAAATTTGACTCAAGAACTCGAATAGCTTACGAAGTACAAATTACGGCCTGGTTACTTGGGAGTTCAAGGAGTTCAAGTTTGTGAGGTCCTACCTTATCTCAGACCAGCACCCTCTACCCGGCTTTATACTTGCCAGATCGTCTCTGAATTTGTTGCACTATTAGCATCTCCCAAAAGTACGCCAGGAAAAAGTACATGTACGCTGTCCTTGCTGACTGTAGTTTCCAATGAACTTGGAACCAATCCTCGCTCTACTGATAAAATGTAACCACTTTTTCTTTATCTTTCGGGAAGCCATTTTCCAAATCAAATATAAACTGTTTTTGATTAATTTTATTATTGCCTAACTGCCATTAGTTGACTATAAAAGCATCTGGTGATTAAAACTCTTGATATCACCTGCATTAAGAGTGGGATAAAACCCTTTCTGTCTTGTATGGACTGGTCTAGTGTGGGTGAGCATTGAACATGACTTTCTTTTTCTTTTCATTCCAGAACTCCAAAAACTTACATGAAAGCAATCTATTCAATCCATGCGCACAATGACAAAAATGCTTAACAAAGTCATTACTCTATATCAGAACAATGAGGGGCGTTAAATATCAAAACTGTAATACTCAAGTAACCCGCAACCTTAAATAATATTTTAGACGTCATTAACGTCATATTTGTCCCACAGATGCTAACAATTTGCCATGTATATTGACGCTTGATTGCCCATGTGTTACTCATCTGTAACCTTAATTGAAAACAAATGAAATGAATTACAAAATAATGACTAGATTAATGGCATGCCCCTGTTATGCCTTTAAAATTTACATTCCATCGGCCCTGAAAAGCTAAACACTAAGTGTAAACTTTAAAGCTCTATAACTCCATGCACCTTGAATCATACCTATTTTTATATGCGTGACGAAGTGTATGGGTTATAGTTCCTATAAAAACGCTTAAAAGAGCTGCCCTAGTGATGAATGAAGGTTTAACAAATCAGCGTCAAAACAAACACGTTTCTGTGCTGCATAGTTATATCTCACTGAAAAGATGAATTGAAAACACAATTATTCACAGTTTTGTATAATCACAGATTTGAAGTGTGAAGTGTTTAGCGCTGAATTGGTCCAGATGTGTCTACATAAAAGCCCCTTGTACAGACTTTGACACCCTTTAACACTGAACGCAAAGGAAAAAAAAAATTAGAGTTTCGATTGTTATGCCTGTTGAAAGCTTCGTTGTCGCTCTTTTCGAACACTGAATTTTTTTTCGTTGCAAGTAACGTAAGCTATGTTAGCCAAGCTGAATGAAGCTTCAGTTACGAATTTAAAGATAATCCAGCTAAGGGGAGAGAATTTTAGCAATAAGTATACTGTATTATGTCCCCTTCATTGTAGAGTTTCGGTTGTGGTACACAGATTCTGTCGTCTTTGTAGTTCGAGTAGTGCAGAAATACAGTAGAACCTCAACTTATGTGGTACGCTTTTGAGCTTTGAAACTTTATAGTGGAACCTAAATACTGAGTACTCATTCAATAAATATGCCTTGTTATTAAATATGAATTTTGTATGTACGGATTTATTACTAATCAGTAAATTCATTATTCAGGGAGACCTCGGTATTAAGTAATCCTAAGTAACAGGTATATTTCTCAGTGCACCTATAAGTCTACATTAAATTCAGGTGGTTTTCTTGTACGTATTTTTGAAATTCAATCAATGTCAATGCCTTCCTGATTTATAAAACGATAGGATAAATTTGAATCCGTGCATGTGATATTAATAAGAGGGTAAATTATTAAAGTGTATTCGATATTGAGGTCCGTTATACACTAAAAGCGAGGTCTACCTGGATAATGAAATGTTAAAATAATAATTCAGTCATAATAATGAGTACTAAGTTTCGAAGTTCCACTGTAGCCCTAAATATGGGCTTATCAAGAGAATGCGGTAGGTTTGGAGAGGTAGTCCATAATATCATAAATTACGTAGTTTGTTTTGCATTTGCTGTAGTGTTTGCTCCCATGTAAGATTGCACAAGAGCTTAATAAAATGAACTGAACTGAATTGAACTGAACTGGTGCAGGAGACTACGTTAGGACCTCTTTAAAATGATAGGAAAAATAAGGAAGTCAGGACCAGTGCACTGCAGCTGTGTCATGCTGCGTGTAGACAGAAAACTTATTCATTTGAAGAATGAGGTATAAAAAATCTTCAAAGGGAGATAGCCAGGTGTAGAAAGTGTTTCGGCCCTTTCAAACCTACCAGCTGGGATAGGGACAATGATTATCAAACTTTCAAATCAGAGGGGTAACAGTGGTTATCAAACTTATCTGCTCGGGAATCGACAGTGGACTCAAACTTATTCGTGCCTTTGGCATCAGGAAGGCTCAGGTCTAGCAGTCTGTGAACAGTGTGTGTGAGTGTTGTGTGTGTGAGAGAGAGAGAGAGCGTGGGTGCGCGCGCGTATGTGTGCATGCATATGTGTGCATCTGTGTGTGTCTATAATAATGTACTTATGTAGGTATCTGTATCTGTGTGCTCTTGCCTATGTATAGCGTGATTTTGATGTGCATTTGTCCGAGACAAATTTCCTGTGAAAGGGTAAATAAAGTTTATCTTATCTTATGTTATCTTATCTTATCTTATCTTATCAGCTAGGGAAGTGACAGTGGTTCTCAAGTTTGCCAGGTGGGGTAGTGACAGTGGTTATCAAACTTACCAGTTGGGGAAAAGTGACAGTGGATATCAAATTTATCAACTGGAATAGTCACAGTGATTATCCAATTCACTAGTTCGGGTTGTGGCGGTGGTTATCAAACTTAGCAGCAGGCATAGTGATTTTGGTTATCAAACGAGGAACAGTGACAGTAGTTATCAAACTTACCAGTGAGATAAGTGTTAGTGTGGTTATCAAACTTATCAACTCCTGTAGTGACAATGGTTATCAAACTTACCAGTTGCGATACTGAGAGTGATTTTCTAACTTACCAGTGAGAGAAGTCACAGTGGTTATCAAATTTACCAGTTAGGGTAGCGACATTGGTTATCAAACTTACCAGTTAGGGTAGTGGCAGTGGTTATCAAAGTAAAATGCGCTCCCATTGAGCATATATGGATTGGCATTGACGTCAGCGGCGGCGCTGAAGTAAAAGTACATCCAGTTGGGTTGTTTGTAGAAGGTCTCAGAGGTGTTCATTTTCTGCAGGACGTAACTGTAAGATGAGAAAGAAGGTCGCAATGGGAATGACACTGGCAAACAGTCATTGGACGGACGGACGGACGGACGGACGGACGGACGGACGGACAGACAGACAAGGCTGGCAGGCTGCAGCATAGGCAGACAGGAAGATAGACAGGCAGGCTTACAGACAATCAGGCAGGCAAGCAAGACGGCAGGCGGACAGACAGACAGGGAGGCAAGCTGGCACATGAACAGACCTGCAGACAGACAGACAACAGACAGGCAGGCATGTAGATAGTCAGGCAAACAAACAGAAAGACAACAGACAGACGGACAGACAGACAGGGACATAAGCAGACAGACGAGCAGATGGATGGATGGATGGGTGGATGGGTGGATGGATAGACAGATGTATAGATAGATGGATAGATTAATGCTTTATTTGAAAGATTCAATGAAATCAGGCATTATTTTATCATTATCCGGCAACTCAGTCAACATCTAAACAGAATTGACAGTTTTTCGTTTTTAAATCTAATGATGATCCTAGTGGTATTTTTTAGCGAATGTGAAATCTAATCATGATGATGATGAAATAAGTATTTTTTTAAATGTCTCTGTTATTTTTATATGGTCTTATAGAAATACTGATCTTCATGATGTGCTTACTGACCCTCCAGTTATTAACTGCGACGCTTTTGGGTTCTAAGCTCTGAAAATTCTAACGTCAGTCAGAAACGTCGCCGATGGCCAACGGATGATGCAATATATTTTACATAAATTTATTTGTACATTAATCTTATTGTCAGGGATTTAGGTCAGGGGCGTAGATCAGGGACATAGATTAGGGAAATAGACCAGGGGCGTATGCCAGGGACATAGACCGGGAACAAAGGCCAGGGAAGGTTGTACTGACATTGTTTGGCAGGACCCTAAATAGGGGGGAATTTCAGATATTAACAGATTCATAGAACTGAATACAAGCAGTGATCTGGCCTGTTAATATGTGCCAGAAAACTACAGATTTCTTTGAGGAACCCTGAGACGGCATCCGCATTGATTCCCCACTTCGAACAAAAACTATTAGACCGTGAAGGCCTACCTGATATTTACTGGCTAGGACTCACCACAGTATTGATCCAGCTGTTTTGATGTACATATAGTATATATGCAAACGCGATTATATCCCCCACGAGACCACGACGGATACTCTTGTCTCATTTGGCATAGGGTTAGGGGTTCTTCTTCAACTGATACTCATGTCTTAATGGGAATTAAGACTGTAAACATTTCATTAGCAATCCCCTCAGTCCACCCATCTGTCAAATGTGTGCATGGCTATACGCAGTGAAAGATGTTGTCAAAATGCTAGGGATCAGGGAACTGAGAAAGTCCTAAAGTGATCTGGCCTGTCGGGAGTAATAATAATTTCAAACGCATGATTGGGCATTTGCCTGGTATGATGAGACTTAAAAGTGTTATTATTATTATTAATCGTTGTTATTGTTGTTGCTGTTGTTGTTCTTCTTCTTCTTTTTCTTCTTCTTCCTCTTCTTCTTCTTCTTCTAGAATCGCAAAAGCAACACTGATGATTACTAAAATGTAAATAGTTGATTGTCTTACCTGTAGAAAAAAGCCCTGTTCAACGCCATGTTGTGAATGTGAATCAGTTTTGTCCGGTTGGCGTACCATATCCTAGAGATGAGCTCATTAAACACAGGCAGCTGGGACACTACATCTGCTCTCATGGTGAGCTGATCTTTACTTTTGGAGCGGCAGTTTTCAGCAGTGACACTCTGAAACTGTGCGTCGATCTCATCAAAACGATCGTACTGCATCCAGGAAAAACTGCTTTTGCCGTGGACATTGTTATTGTACACGACAAGAAGCACCATGAGGGTAATGCCAATGACACACATTCGACTCATAATTGCAACTGATGTTTGTTTGGTTCCTTGAATAACAAATCGAGATTTGATTAACGAATCAAGATTTTTGATCCAAGGTGTGAGGCAAAATTATTCCAGAAAATCTCGAGTAACATCACATGGACTTCATGACAATTTCAGAAGTATAATCAGGATTTGGGTCCGAAGTCTACAATGGCTTTTCCGTTTTGTCTGTATCGTTCTGCATAACCTTGTACTTCAACGCTCAACCGCGTGATGCAGATAGATCAAATGAAGTCACACATGAAATCACACATTCATACTTGAAAAGGCAAAATACGATACAGATTTGAATTGTTTTCTTTTAGTCTGTGTCAGCAACGATGACTGTAGCTCTGAATCAGTTATTTTAATAGCACTCTAATAATATATCACCGGCGGATCTAAGGACTAATGACACCACCATTACTGTTTTAACAACTGAATGTAACTTGCGCTTCAACGTAAAATTTTTAAGTTCTCCAGCTAAAGAATTTGCTCACGTTTGCTTAATAAACTTCTACCTGATGCAGACCAGGAATAACACAGAATCACATTCAACACAAGATCACAAGATGAATGTGAGTAATCCAAAGAACGACCTGTAATGTATCTCGAAATTTCGGCAAGGAATAACAAAGTACTGTAAAAATACCGCGTCCGACCGTTTCCGAAGACGAAATCTTAAATGAGGCATGGAATATGGCAGCTCACTGTTGTAAAGACTTTTCTGAAGCTCTCACGCAGTCCGAACCTGGAAATATAAAAAAAAAAATACAAAAGTCACGACAAACGTAAAAAAACAACAACAACAACAACCTTCATTCATCCCGCAACATCAGAAAACAATTCCGGGATCATGTTCAATAACTGATTAAAAAAAACAACAGAAAACTTGATTCATTGGTTGCGTTGTAAGCAGTTCATTCACATTTCCCTCAGTGCACCCATCTAGCAAATGGGTACTTGGCCATTGGCAGAGGGGCTTTCTATCTATAATAGTTTGTAACAATAATAATAGTGCATTGCTGACTGTCCCGATGTTTCACATGCGCCCTCGCAACATCTTGTTACTCAGTGGTGCCACCAAAATATCATTATTTCATTAGCCGTTACATAGGAACCCACATACTTAATTGGACGTAGTCTGATGTGTACACTGGTAAGCTGCTTCCGAGACGTACCACTATGTCTAAGAAATGTGTGTAAGAAAAGGTACGGATTTACTTGTATGTCAAAAGTAGCGAAAAAGTGAAACGCATGCTTACAAACCTTAAAGTAATGAAACTGAAATGAACATTAATTATTTTTTGAAAGTTAACAACATTCCTAAAACCGAAGAATTGTTTCCTAATACCCCCTATTCCGTTTCTAACTTGAAATAAAGAAAAATTATTAAGAGGCAATACTGTTCTCCACATTTACAGCGAGCTCATAAAATCTAATCATAATCTATAAAGAAAAAATCATCTTAATCGCCACATTATGTTTAATAAATATAGAAAAAGCATTCCCTAAGTCGTATATGATTATCACGCTCTGAAGTTTCAAATTCGCTCTTGAACTTAACTGTTCATTATTTTCCGTAAGTAGATAGTAAGTCACTTTCTTCAGGGCTAGCTTTAACAACATACATCTACATTTGAAGGCATGCCCGACCAAGTAAGAAATGAACAGCAAGTGTGGGACTACCAAATTTCGAGAGAGTATCTATAGAGACACCAAATTTCACATTTGTACACATGAATACCATTACCCATACATTTAAACTCCATTACGCAAATTCATAATTTATACAGTATTCAGCTAAGAGTGTGTACAGTTGTTTTTTTTCTTTTGAAACTACAGATTTTCAGTCGTACACAATTTGGAAGAAAAGGCCTTTCAGCACTCTCCCTATTGCCCAAACCTCCTGCGTATTCCTTCGCGCCTAATGTCCGGACAAGCACAGTATACTTTGGTCTAACCGTGCCCCGAACGCCCTGAAGGAAGAAGCTAAATCACAACACCTTTTTTAAAGTCTTGACGTCGCGCGTTCGGCCCCGCAGTACAGCTAAGCTGCAACGAATGCGCATACACTGAATACTACATTACTTATTCACCTCCGCTTCATTGCAAACTTTACAATTGCAATCCCTGCCTAATCACAGCACTTCTCACACAACAATATACTCTGGGTATTTGTTTTCTACATAAAAAAATAGTCACTGAATGATCGAAATCTCTTCAATTCCAACTTCACCCACACCTTCGAGATTTAACGATTGAGTAGACGTGACTATATCAACAGTTGCACCAATGTTATGTGAAGTATCGGTCAGGAAAAAAGAAAAAGGAATCTGCCTACAGAAATTACAGAAAAAAAAAGAAAGAAAAAAAGCTATCGAAATCGAAACAGGTTAGAGAACAGGTGAGCACATTCGCACAACTGTTGAAGACAAGGTATTGGATTATATATCCCACACTATGGAGTATTCCCATAGGTAAATGTGGTTTCAGTAATAAAGATATTCACCTCCGTGAAGATCTTTAGTATATTTTGTCATTATATTCATGAAGAAAAGTAATGCTGACAATGTGCCAGCCGACTTTCTTAAAATTTGTTGAGACAATAAACTGGTGGCATTTAAAATCAACAATTTGGATTCAATTACAATGAATGAAAGTAGAAAGCTGACTCCTGTTTTCAGAGCTGTGAAAAGACGCTATGTTTTCCTTCTGTTTTCCTCACCTTTTTGTGTGTGTGTTATTTCCTCTTAATAAGTCTACGATTTTAGCCGGTCAATTTTTGCACAGTCTGAATCAGCAGAAGGCTTTCTATGAAGCATGAAATGGTATAACTCAAATGTTTTCATACAAAAAAACCTTTCCACTTCACAGAAACAAAACGTAAAATCAAAAACAAAACCAAAAATGCGTGTATATAAAGTAAAATCAAACAAAGCAACTTCACCCTTTAGATTCAGTTTGCTCTGTAGTGCTGAAAAACACCTCACTTTGCCAATATCACCTCCCCTTGAATATGTTTTAAATGTATGGGCTGCGTCTACCAGGTATGCCATAGAATCCAGTCAGTTGGAGTCTAAAATGTGAGGGGGGTAGAGTCACAGTGATCGGCGGCGTCATCTCTCCAGTCCAGTCAAACGGCTTAACCTTTGGCGCTGTCTGGAGATAATTTATTCATGTACCTGAGGTAATACTGCGTAATCCACTACAGAAGAACCGATTCCAAGGCTCAGATTTGTCTTCGTATTATTTTTTATACAACTTTGACATGTTTTACTAAGTTTGGAAGGTCGACTGTGTTCAGCTTTTGTTTTGGTCACGTGACTTCTTGGTTGAGCTGACCTGGTCAGTCTGAGCGCTATTTCATGTTACATCGTGCCCCTAAAGATATGTTATGGTAATGGGCAAGACCTGAGCAATTCAGGTATCAATATCGACTTCTTGCTATTAGTACTCGATGCCAATATCGATACCTCAATGTCTACGTTTATCGTATTCTAAAATAAAGACTGAATTTATTTTTTTAAAAGATCTCTACCTTTCCACTTCTTCCTCCTCTCTGTCTCTCAGTCTCTCATTTTCAAGTCAGTAAACAAGAAGTAGACCCAAGTCTGAATGGCAATCATTGGTATAAATTAAGATTAGCTGGGAATTACGTGAAGCTCATTCGCTCGTCATATATAAAAATATAGTGGGTTGTTTTTTTTTCCAGCTTCAAACTACTTGATTGTCTAAACTACTCGAATACTTCGATATATGTAAAAAGTAATAGGTACGTAATTTCGGTACATCTAAATGCCCATCACTGACATGAAAGCAGTCTGAGCCTCCAGGATATAGAGCGTCACCAGGTACATAGTAACGCATGCGTTCGAGTCTGAGTCTTCGCAATCTCCCTTCTCGCTCCCATTTCTTTTGGTGTTCAGTCGTCCATTAAAGGGCCAGCAGAATGGGGTAACGTTAATTTTATTTGTGGCGTACCTCGTAATATGATTTCACTTGTCAGTAGACATTTTGAGACTGATAATAACACTGTTTTGGGGGGGGGGNGGGGGGGGGGGTTCACAAAACGTGCAGGCTTCAGGATATCTCCGCATCACGTTGGTCTACTTTCCCTTTCTAGTCCCAAGCCAGTAAACATAAACAGCTGTTTACCGAAATTCCAGCGTTTGGAAAGCTAGATGTGGGTAAATGTGTTACAGACCTGGTAAGATTATTGTGCATGTTCTTACAAGAAAATAACATTGTTTTTAAGGTTTCAGGCTACCCTTTAGGTTAAACCTTAGCCCCATATCATTCGGTAGGTGCTTGTTTGTCATACCTTTCGAGATTACCGAAAGATATTTGTTATGCCTGACTCACTGAAATTTATCTGAGTAAGGCTGCAATTTTTCCTGGGTACATCCACCTTTTCTGATTGGTTCATAAAGACGCAGCCCCATCCTGCCTTTGCATACCCCTGCCAAAGAAAAATCTGTTTAAGAGATATAGTCTCGTTCACGCAAACTTCAGTAAAACAGACCAATCTTCAAAACATGAAAAAGGTGGAAAATTTAGAGACTTGTACATTAAAACACGTCAAACATCCATCTTTAAGTAAGAAATCAATCATCCATGACGTCATAATAGGCGTAAGGCGCGAATGCTTAGCATCCAAGAAGAATCACTTTGTTTCAAATCCTGATAATTGGCTGAAATTGTTTTGATGTTGCTTTCCAGAATTTTTCTTCTAATTCAATTTCTCATATACTTTTGTGAACATCAGTTTCGCGTATTCTTGTCACAATATTTTTATTTCCTTTCTACACATCGCCAAACCTTCCCAGTTCACACTTTTACCTTTTCAGCCTAATTTCGCGTATGCATTACAATACAGCAAGCAGATCTAATAATATTCCCCTTTTCACATTTTGACAAGAAACAAATTGAACTGGCGTATGATCATGTTAATCGAATGAGGTTTTGCATCTTCTATTCTAATATTTCGCAGTTCGACCTGGTGTAAACTGTGAAAAGTCACGCGATAGCTTGATGACCTTAAAACTCTAGCCAGGCAAGCTTAACTCCTTTTTTTTTTGTGTGTCTGCTTCCTGCCAGGAAACAGACGTCATAGCTTAAATGTGATTTCACTTAAAGGCAGCCCAGTTAAAGGTGACTTCTGCTCAATTTAACTTCTTTCTTCTTTTTTTTTTTTTAAAAAATTACAGAATATTACACTTCCGAATTAAAATTGCTGGTTATTCGTAAATCCTTTTAATCGCAATTTTTTCAGATCCCTAAGAATATGAGATTAAGAGGAATGGACCTTTCCAGTACTATCCCATAATACGATGTTGATGTGACATGGTAACCTCATTCGAGTATTGGGGTCCCATTGTCCAGCCTGCGGACATCATGGATGACTGGACTGTGGCGATTGTCACGCTCAACTTGGAGGCAAACGGCCTCAAACTATGTCACTGGCAAACATCGTTGGGAAAATTCCGGTTGAAGCGGATCATACTGACGACAGAACTTCACATTTTCGGTTCAACAACTCTTTGACCATTAGTACAGGTCAGCTTCCTTAGAACTCGGTTGGCTTGTACTTTAAGATAGAAGTTGTCCACTGTTCACCCATTAAAGAAATTAAATTACTGCGACGCACAACGAATGATGTTGTTCTTATTCGTTGTTTCATGTTTACTACTAACAATACCCACTATTCGAATGGGTTTGCCGTGCCTGAACAATGAATGTCTGACACAGGGCATAGACCGGACAGAAAAAAGTGGGATGGCTTTTGACTCGTGACCTCTGACGAAGGAAAGCAATACAATTTTTGTTTCAGAAAGTTCAAAACAACAACAGGCGGTTAAACGAACTGTTACACAGAAGACTTGGTCTTTTAGCATTATAAAACCTCCCTTATTAAAAGACTAAAGCTGCCACGCAACTCGCATAGACTAAAATGGTGGCATATCAGATTTCATGTGTAGGTAGCTCCGTTATGAAATGCATAAGCGCTACAGAAACTCGCTCCCTTCGCCTCATTATAAATACCTAATATGATTCACAGTGTAGAGTGGGGACCCTATTCGGAGACTTATCAGAGAAGAGAGCAGTTGCCCTTGTTTCTGTCTTGTTATGGCTGGAGCAAGTCGTGGAAGGGGANTAGCTCCGTTATGAAATGCATAAGCGCTACAGAAACTCGCTCCCTTCGCCTCATTATAAATACTTATTATGATTCACAGTGTAGAGTGGGGACCCTATTCGGAGACTTTTCAGAGAAGAGAGCAGTTGCCCTTGTTTCCGTCTTGTTATGGCTGGAGCAAGTTGTGGAAGGGNGGGGGGGGGGGGGGGGAGGAGCAAAGGAACAAGGGGTGCATTGCTTGGTGACTCATGCCCATTTTCTGTGACGTCACGGGTGACAGGACAAAAAGTCCTGCTGTTTACTAGTGTTTACCCTTCAAGTGGTCTCATATAATCTATGCAAACGCTTCGGGTGAGGACAAACATTTAAAATGAGGTGCGGCAGGGTGACGCTTTGATAGTAATATTGCATTCTTGTATCATACCTATGATTGGTGTTGTGTCTGCTGCTGTTGTTGTTGCTGTTGTATAAGATAAGATAAGATAAGATAAGATAAGATAAACCTTTATTATCCAGATTTGGAAATTCGTTTTCACAGCATGATGATGTTGTTACTATGATGGCTGCGCGCATGGATAAGATCCACAGCTTTCAGGTCAGATGCAATACAAATCATCAAAAGATTCGTGCCTAGGTAAACCCTAAAAAACCACAGAGTTAGGGATGTCCCAATTATTTGAGCTTAACGTGCCTCCTGACTCATAATATGTCACTAATCAAAATACAATTAGGGCCGAAATCGACCAGTCATAATTATCTTATAATAAGTCTAGTTAACGCTTTCATCTAACGTCTATGCATTATATTCATAACGACAAGCACCTGCATTTTGAAATGTCGATGTGCCACCGTTTCTATTGATACGGAAGGGCAATGCGTCCTTCGGTTTAAGGCTGTCATACTTTTTTAGAGCTAGAGCCAATTCGCATAACAGAGCCAAAAAAAAAGCCAAACCATGTCCGGAAAGGACCTACTGGAGTCACAATTTGATATAAGACAAGAAATTTACCACGAACTGTTTGTGTACTGGATAAATGTGGGTAATATAATTATCAAGACATTTCTACATACATTAAAGCAACATAATAAAAAATGATTGTTAGAATATAGACAGAGTTGGTTTTTTTAAACTGGTTTTATCAGGCATTTTTAATAGGTGCCCAATCATTTGCAATTGTCTACTAGTTTGAGAGAAGAATAAAAACTGTTTACATAAGGAATTGGTCAATTTTGACCTAAAATCAGTAGGGGCTAAAACCAAAACAAAAGCAAAGTGCCACTGAGTTATTTAAGAGCCAACGGCTTCTAAAAAGGGCCAAACATCTAGTATTTGACCAAGAAAGAGCCAAATCTCGCCACTCTGCTTCGGGTTTCTTTTAATTACTATTTAAGGAAGCGTTATTTTTTAAACAAGTGTTCATTTTAGTTAAAAAAGAATGTATGATGGTCGGCCATTGTTTCAAGGAGATGACCTCATGTGATGCTTATGAATTTCGTAACAACCCTACCTACACCCACAACATTTAATCCGCCACTGCCTTCTTCAGTGTTAAGTTGATTGATGACCTTAGTTTTCAGATTCGAAGAGCTTTATATTTATTTAGGTGTTTGCTTTTGTCAAAAGACTGCAAGCAGGCCTGGTGTTTAAACGTCACAAACTCGCATTGACCTACTTCAACAAAAAAACAGTTGCACCGTATTTAGTGGATTACGACAGGATTCTGTGATTTGGGAGATCTGGGTTCAAATATCGCGAAATTTTTTCCCGTAAATTTTAAAACAAAGTTTTGCACCACACTGAGATAACACAATTTTACGATCTAGCATCCTTATGTGATATTCATAGTTGTTAGTCGTTTAACATTTTACCTTAAGGTTCGTGAATTGCACCGACCTTATGCATACAGGCTAATTTAATATACTCTCGATACCCTTCGATGCATTCATGGCAAACTTCATTGTCAAAATGCATTTTCTCACCCATACCCACTTTTCACACACACACGCACACACATTTCAAGAACTTTATTGATACTTGACTTCTTACAATACCATGAACAATCCAATGATATGTAATCAAGTAAGCAATTAGATAGATATAGCTATTACTTAACAAACAATCTCCTCTTCCACACTCTAAATGATCCAATAATAGCACTAATACTAATATAATTACACATATTTCTTACTTCTCTATTCGANCACACACACACACACACACACACACACACACACACACACACACACACACACACACTGTCAGTCGATGGTATTTCAAAGAAGATGCCTACCTTTTCTTAATGGAAGATTACGATATTCTGTTGCTAAGCTAATAGCTAAAGATGAATATCTGTGGCTCGATTTCATTTATTCGGTATAGAAATCTCCAAGAGTCTCAGACTGGCAAATCATCCGCAAGTATTAAGGAAAGATCAATGTATCATAGGCTCGATGTGACCTCCTGGGGCCCTCAAGGGATATAGATAGGTTCTTCTATACATTGAAATTAGAGATACTGTGTATGCAGATACGCGACTGCAAAAACCGTAAAAAAGGCATGCTTGCCAGTTGCCAGCCGAGTGGTGCATAACACTGCAAACCAGAGTTGCCAAGTTGGCGTATGATGCCCAATTCGTTGAGAGATTTTATCCCAATCATTTCCTATAAGGGCAATATAAATGCGTGTAAATATGATATGAGTTTGGTTGCCCCCCCCCCCCCCCCNCCTTTTCTCCGGCAGCGTCGGGAAACCCAACCCCTAAGCTAGTAAATCATAATTTGAAGAAAAAAAAATAATCACGATTTAGGGTTCGCGTGCAGGAATTCAAACATTCTCAATTCTCGCATGCTCCGTTGAATTCCATTATCTACATATTCAGGAGGTTATAAAGCTGCTTCCGTTGACCTCGCTATAGCCACGTCGCTCTGATGCAGAGTTGAGAATCTACATGAATGCATGTAAATACTGTTGGCTAGGTAAGGAGTAAACCAATTCCTCTGGCGGTGGAAAGAGTTTCTATCGCAGAAAAAAAATGCCTAAAACTATTTTTTTTTGATGTATCAAGTATCACACTTATTCAGGGAATAGTAACAAAAAGCCAACCAACGAGTAAACTCACGACGAGACACGAAATTCAAACAAGCCTCACTTTTTGGCACTCGGTAGGTCATAGTACAGTAGGGTCATTGTTACGTAGGTCTGTACGAAGGGCCACAATCCTGAGAAAATGTTAATGCATGATGTAATGTCTGTATAAATTTTGTCTCTGATTCAACGAAAGTTGGCCTAGATCTTCTAAGTACGTTTCAGATTACGTCTAACGTCACGAAAGGATAGTTAGTTACGGCATTATTCATAGTTTCCTAGAGTACTTGCCGTATTCGAGACTTCCATACAAACCAGGCGTAATTTAGAAGAAATACATCTATTTTAATTAGCAATGTTAATCTTTTGAAACAGTTAGATGGTTCCTCATCCAGAACCATTTAGTTCTACAGATAACAAAAGAAATAAAGTTTGATTGTTTTCTGTTTGTCCGGTTACAAACAGCGCCAGCACACATCAGCTGGTTTGCAGTATCGTTGTCACTCAGCTAGCAAAATAAAAAAAAAAAAAAGAATTATACCAATGCCATTTCACGCTTATAAATGCTCCTCATGCAAAGCTGAACTTGGATCTATCCCGTCTCCGCTCCCGCTCTCCTGCTTCTGGGGAAATGTTTGTCTATGGTCATTGGGTCTGCCAAATTGAGAATTGAATGAACTATTAAAACTGATGAAACACGACATCAAAAAGAATATAAAGTTTTGAGGAAGGGATGCTGCTTCATGACTATTGCCATTTCGACCAGGAAGTACACATCTTTGCTGACTGTCGAATCAATTCTTTGTTACTGTTCGTAATATACATGTTTCCCGTTCTCATTCACATTCATATTCCTGTTGTTGTTGTTGTTGTTGTTGTTATTGCTGTTGTTGTTGTTGTTGTTGTTGTTGTTGTTGTTGTTGTTGTTGTTGTTGTTGTTGTCAGTGTTGCTGCTAGCATCTTATGGAACAAAAGGAGCTTACCATCGCTAAAATTATTTATACGAAAATTGAACTTACTTAAAGATATCGTGTAATTGCAAACCACATTCTTTTCCTTATCATTTGCCGTTTCGCCAGAGTACTTTGAAAGAAGATGAGTATCCACATAAAGATTATGAAGAAGCAAAAAGTAGTTATGGAGGGAAAACCACGTCCACTTTCTGTGACTACAAAAAGATTATATTATCTGCGGAGAGGTAAAAGTTCGAAATGAGGAGTGTGCTACATCAAAACTATGTGGTCACTGAATGTATTTGAAATGAATAGAAATAACATAAAGGTAACTGCTTTTCACACATGAATTTTCATTTACTTCAAAATGTCATAAAGCTTGAAAGAATGCAAATTTCAGGCTCATTTTGGTGATGGATGAATTAACATAGAAATGCATCTGTAAATACAACACTAAGTTTTTCAACAAAAAAGTGTTTACTGAGTTTTGAATAAAAAAGCGCTTTGCAATTCCACAAAAGAGGGTTCAAATGTCAGTTTTGATCAAATTTTATTCAAAATGTTTGCTTGTTTAAATGACAGTATCAAAACATATATAATTTATTAAAGCTCTCAAATAGCAGAGGGCGAAACAATGCATTTACCGAGTTTTGAAAAAACGCTTTGCAAATCCGCAAATTGTCAAATGCCAATTTTGGTAAAAGTTTGTTCAAAATGTTGGTGTGCTTAAAATAATGACAATCGAAACATAAATGAAAGCTCTCAAACACTAGAGGACAAAACAATGTTCTAAGAAGTTAGGCATCTCCATGCCAATAAAAAAGGTCACACATAAACAGTTCCCTTCTGACTTTAATTTTGTGGGATATGACGTCAAACGTAGGCACTAACGATGATAATATGCTATCATATTCTATGCTGTTGGTTTTTTTTTGTGTGTATGTGTTTGAAAAGTTATAGCTTGCATGTATTTTTGAAGAATAATCTTGTACCACCAAGACAGCGTTGGATTCCCCGTCTCACATTACCATCATGCTTGCTTACTTCTCGGTTGACAGAGAAATACGGCCTTGCTCTTTGCGCACTGTGCCAAAACGTTGCATGAGGTAAATGCATGCGAGACTCTGTTTTAAACAGTTTGGAGGAAACTGCTTTAACATTCTAAAAGGTGTCGTAAAATTCTCCATGACTAGTCAAAAGGTTGACGTTTACACAAAGCCGGGCATTAATTTAAGATCGCTACGCACCCGGATTCCATTAAATTACTCTTTGACTCGTGGTGCTTGAACTGCTGCATGTCAAATCCTTGAAGTCGTAAAAGAGTTTTAACTTTTGTACTCTAATTTTATGTGAGCGAAAGGAGCTGCCGAGAGGAAAAGAAGGAGAATGGCTGTGGTTTTTGACATTAACCTATTCACACATGACTTTTCTTTCTTGTTTTCTTTCTTTTTCTTTCTTTCTTTCTTTCTTTCTTTCTTTCTTTCTTTCTTTCTTTCTTTCCTTTTCATTTTTTTCTTCCGTAAGTGCCACTGAGATATTATTGTCAACTTAATAAATTGGATATATATTTTGCCTAAAGCCTAATCTTGAAAAATGCTATTGTTACAGTCAGGCTACAGTCAAGCTATATAAGACTAATTATTCCACCACACACCCTGCTGCGCATGCAGTGTGCGACAATGGGCATGTAGACTGCGGCACAAAAAGGATATTATATGGATATTTTAACTAATTTTTTGGGGTTTTTTTTTTTTTTTGCGCCACGGGAATAATGTGTAGTTTTGAGTCAGTATGACACAGTCATGTTGATCAACATTGCATTTACAAGACCCACAAACTTTATACTACACAAAGCCCTACATCCATCTTTGTTTTGGCATGCAAGGGCCAACAGATCTCATCATGATGTGAAAACATGACAAAGGGAACTGGTGAACGAAAGGCTATCGATAACAGCAGCAGCATCACCACCACCACCAACAACAACAACAACAACAACAACAACAACAACAACAACAACAACAAACCTCAAATTTCATTTTCATAAGCAATCTTCAGAGCATCGACTTTCCTCTGTCCACCACGGACGATAGGGCCGCCGGGCTTGGAAATATATATGGCTCTTTAAGTAAGTCTTCAGACGAGACAACTGCGGCAACCCTTTTGAAATCGGCGCGTATACACAACGGCGCCTCTCTGGGAATGCACAGCATCTGAAACCTGCTTTACTGTAATATTCCTACACGTCTGTCACTCAGAACTATCTGGTTATTATCTAGGGCAGTCTGTTAACTTTCCCCAATCTCTGTCTAGTCCAGTCTAGATAGGTATCCCCACTCACTCTTTTGGTGCAATCAATAACACTAACATCCCATTCCCGTTCCAGAGTCCAGTCTCCGCCCCCGAAGCTCTTTGTGCCCGAGAGAGGCGTACGGATACTTAACTATGGGTTAAGTGGAATCAATAGATTGTCGCGTTTTTGCACATGGCACTGCAATACACTCTTGCTGATCCCGGAATTCCGGCAAATTCCGTAGGCAAAGTATCAGGGCATTCTCGCCCAGAGCTTTAAGATTAGGGCAGGGTAAGCGGTAAGGTTAAGGAAACATAATGCAAACTTGGGATGGTCCTTAGACATGATCTTTGTCTTGGAACTCTCTCATGTGTGCTAATCCTGGCCTTAGCTCTGAAAAGAGCTCAAGGCGGGAATGCCCTATAATACTTCACGTGAAAGATTCCAGATGTACTCGGTGCCAATGTCAGACAGCTTAAGAATGCTTCAAGTTAAGATTTAGATCTATGAATGTCTTAAAGACAATATCATGAACAGGGGCAGGGTATAATACCACAAGTCCGGCAGATTTCGAGATTTCATGTACCAAAATCGAGAAGCCGGCATACCTCTGAATTTGCGCCCGCTGACTAGCAGAAGGAATAGCATGCTAACCCTTCCGGTTTCGCGATGAGAATCGCTTGATCAGGATATGGATCTAATCTACATCTTGGCTGTAGGAAACTACCATAATGTACTCTTACAAATTATTTCACATCTAGCTGTATTGTGGGTCAGAATGTAAGAATGACATGGTGTGAACACTAAATACCCCCCTCTCACCTTGTGTCCTTACACTCTTTTCTCTAAAGTTTCTCCCATTCAAAAATTTTAAAAAAAAACGGTATTGTCAAAGTGGCAGCAAACAAGGTTCAGATTAGGTGTGGTTTGACCTTGACAGAAAAGTACAAACGTAATAAGCCCAAAGAAAAAAAAAATCAGGAAAAAGGTCAAGCATTATGAGTCTTTGGATTTATGCAAGGGGAAGAACTCGCGTCAGACTTGATGTAGTTTGAGTTAACCAAAAAGGAACGTCAGTATTCAGAGATAAAATTTAATGATGTGTAAAGTCTTTAGGACTGGCTTTATACCTCACTTATGTCGCACATTTCTAATAAATTTATGCATAAACCATGGTTTTGTGTTTGCATGAATACGATCAATGCCTACATGACATGCATTTGAATGATGGACAGATTACACAGGCAATATATAATAAAAATAGAAAACGTTAAAAGTTAATTTTTTGTGTGTTTTTTTTCTCTTTTTCTTTCGGAAACTTAAGGAGGTCTCTCTTAAAGCAATGATTTCGAAATAACTGTGTTATATTCGTATTTTTACGAGAATGAATCCTGATAGCAGTTGTCTTTTAATATTCCTTATCAGGTCACCTTTATTTGTAGAGCATTCACGATAATATCGGTCATAATCTTGTCACCCTCATAAGATAATTGCCTAAGTCATTTTTTTTAGCTAAAGAAGTTGTTACAATTGGTGCAGGGATCTCAGTGAATAACATCATTAAGTTATGTGTGGCATTTACTAACTGCATTTTAAACTGCTTGACTGCTGAATAACACTTTTGTGTCTGTGACGTTCAGTAATCAAAACAAACAGTTTATTTCTTCTTTGCTCAAAATGGCCAAAAAAGAAATAATTGACTTAGGCAATTGTCTTATCAGCGTGACGATATGGTCACATCTTTCAAGAAAGTAATCACTGGGATCGGGTTAGGCTTCCATAGTTTAGACCATAAAATTCAGCATTATACGAGACAAAAATGCCACCCATCCTTTTAGGGCTTCGTCTGAAAATACATGTATAACAGAAAAAGGAAATTAGTTCTCTAGGCCAAGGGGGCACTATACAAGAGCCAGCCTTAGTTTTCCCTTTGGCGGTCGTCAACCCACTAATTTCTAACAATACAAATGCTATAGACAACGTTAAAACGCAAACGGTTGAACTGAAAGTACCGCTAAACCGAGAGGAAACAAGAAGCCGCGTTTATTTTCTTCTTTCGGGGTTTCTCTTGTCTAAACCGAAATTTTGTTTAAACCGAACATATGTATTTGGTCCAATGGGTTTCATTTCAGCCGTTGTCTTTTTATCTTTCTGCCACCGATGTCTTCTGTGTTGACATATAACATATTACGCGAAGTTAGGAGAAAAACAGGATGTTATGCAAGCTTTTTATTGGCATGAGAAGGCGTGATGGTTGCATGAGTCTAAGTGGTTCAAAATCTCACGACTCTCAGAGTCAATAATAGCAAGGTATAAAATATGTCCTTTGGACGGATTGCGTTTCTAGGATCGTACAACCTGAAACCACACCACACAAGTGGTGAGTTACTTATAATTGTAAAAAATAAAAATTCTTGCAGGTGTTGTTTTCTGATGGCTTCAGTTAATGTCATTTGTGTGGGCTTGTGGTCTGCAAAACAGCAGAAATTTTAATCTCTTATCATGTAATTTAAAACTGAAAAATCTAAATGACGAACCCTCGCTGTAAATAGCATATACGAGTTAGTTACGGCACAGAATTGGCTCCAGACATACTGACTAGTCTTGGCTATCTGGGAATGTTCCTGTGGTTCGAGGAAAAAAAGTTTACTAAATGACTCAAAGAAGCTTTTGTGATTTGGCTCCTGCTACTTAATTCTTTATAAAAGTGTTACCTTCTTAACTTTTTTTGAGGTCGTACACAAGTCTGATTGATAACTTTGTTGTTGGTCTTATTTGTGAAATCTGACTCTGTAGGCCAACTCTGACAATTGTTATCATTAGCAATTCTGACTTTCTCCTCCCACCAGCACCTCCTTTTAAAACGGTTTCGTCCAAACCTTTGAAATGGAGCTTCAGCCAGCCGTCCAGAATATTAATGTCATCTAAAGTTTAATTGTAAGGTGCCCACTGTTACTCACAGGAGAAATATATGTATAATCAACAGCCCTAAACAAAGATTAGGTCATACCGTGGGGATCATAAAAGCTATGAGGAGATACTGTAGATTTGGGCCTATCGAGACAAGTGAGGAAACAATCAAAGTGTTGAATTCAAGGTTTTTAAGAGCGTGTTTACAGGCAGGATTGCATGAGCGTTTATTTTATCTATTATTATCAAGAGCTCGACCTTCATGTAGGTCCACATGGATGAGATCTATATAGGCCTATGCTTTAGAGCAGTATTTTTAGAAAGTGCGTAAACGATCAGTTGTTTGTGCTTAGGATGATGGTTAAGCAGAGTAGTCTGTCTGTCTGTCTGTCTGTCTGTCTGTCTGTCTGTCTGTGTCTGTCTGTCTGTCTGTCTGTCATTCATTCATTCATTCATTCATTCATTCATTCATTCATTCATTCATTCATTTCATGACTGCTTGTTGTAATTCATTTGCATAAATCAGTGTTCAATATCAACATTTGCTTAAACAGTGGGCCAAAATGTCAGTATAGCATAGGTGAAAGAACATTTTTGTAATCACAACTTTTCACTACATTTTCTGGTTTTTCACATTTCCGTCATGAAATCACCAGAACAAATTCACTAGATCTACTGAAAAACCACCTGGAGATGCAGTCCTGGCTCAAACCGGCAGGAAACCAAGTGGGGTTATGCAACTCACGGATAGGTTAATCGCTGTGCTTTCACCCGTAAAGAAATCGGGGGTCTTGTGCAGGTCTACACTGATATGGGTCAGTTTGCTTGATGGTTGAGTGGTCTGAAGATTTACTTTGTTGAAGTTGTTTATTCAGTCATCGGACGAGAAAGTAGGGCTTGTAACTGCCTTTTGTGTCGTAGGTATGTAATGAGTCACATGGACTGAGTGAGTCCTTTGACAAAAAAAAAATTGTACAACATTATGTCGTTGCTGGGGGCAGGGTCGAACCCAAGAGCGTGAAGGTCAAAGAGAGAAATGGCGATATTACAAGATGGTTTGAATCGTAACTGAGGTAGTCTTGGTGAATATTTTCAAGTAACTATTAAGATGAGTTACTACGGCTTAAATAACGTAGATACAGTACTACACAGCGATACTGTGACATCGTTCAAGCCTTTTAAGGTCCAGTTGGCGAGGGCTATTTAATCGTAACAGGTGACTCGGTCATAGCTGAGTTGGCAGAACAGCGTAAGAGGTTGCAGCCAATTTCTTGTCCTTGATAGTCAGTCCAGATCGTTGACAAAAAAAAAACAAAACAGAAAACTGTCATGGTACGACCAAACGTTTGACACCTGTCCTTCCAAAGGAACATGTCCACATACGTGACGATATGAAGGGAGGTGACGTGCCCGATCCGACGGATTATCACCTTTAACCTTTATCAGGGGCACAATAAAGCTGTATTTATCTCCAAAATTCAATGGCAAATCAATATAGATTTTAATAAAGTTCTGTGCAATTTGTAACGTTTTAAGGCAGTCAGAAATCACTGCGGAAGTCGTTGTGAATGGCTGTAAAGAAAACTGTTTGGTGGCATGAAGAGCCAGATAATAATGAAAGTTGAAAGACCCAGACATAATGAAAAGCCCCAAAGACAGTGCACAGTGCACCATTGGTCTTTACCCCTCGGGATACGCCAATACATGACGTCTGTACTGAAGGAGTCACGCCTCCGTGGCATTTGAAGGCATCAGTACTCAAACTCTACAAGACTTCTCCAACTCTTTGACACATTATGCCAGTCTGCAAACAGTTCGGTTTATCTGTAAACAGAGACAGTACTATACGGAAGTACCTCTCTATTAGTGGAGAGACTAGGCGTGGGAGAGTAGCGTGAAGGATAAGGACTCTAACTTGTCATGCGCACTGGACCATGTCAAAATATCCTGCACTCTTTGAAGTCAGAGGCATCCGAGCGATGTTGAGAATAACTATGAGTAATAACGCATGGTATCGTTTCTGATTAGAGAAACATTCGACAATCAGCTGTTTCGAATCGATGCCCATACTGAAGCACTGNGGGGGGGGGGGTTCGATAGCATTCTGCTAATTAAATGGAAGCAGCGGTAGGTCGTCTGACCTAAACTGCGAAATGGATCAAAGCTATCGAAAGGGATTGAAATTCGTATCCTTTACTGAATATGAGAATGGAAATAACATGAGTTTCAGTACTTAGAGCTGAGGGCGAGTTCTGCGATACCTAAAACTTCAGGTATCTGTCAACCACTAACTACGGGTAAATGCTTCACCCAGGAAGCAAACTTTGCTTCACTTCAAGAAAACCAATGTACAATCAAAATACATCCGAAATGTAGTCTACGCGTCTTTAATATTGTTTTATCATCAAACACATCCATGTCCAGCTCACTCACCAGCAGTCTAACTCAACGAAATGTTAGGTAAGATTATGCTTTTGAAAAGAAATCATATGGAATAAGTTTTCCTCGAACATACAGCCAATTTTCCCAGACTGTGCAATAAAAAGATATATGTTTTCGTGTTCATGTTCCTTCATATTTTCAACTGTAATCACATGCTTGCTCATTTGGCAACCTACTCTAAATATGTCTTCTAGCATTTTTATTTAATACCTTTGCGGGGCAAAAAAAAAAACAACTTTAAAATATGAAATGCATCTTCAGCCACACTGATATAAGCTTTAATAAACTTAAAGAAGCAACCGTTGACAACAGAAATCGAAGAGGAGCTAGATTTAACCCAGTGTAACTGATCCATTGGACATTAATAAAGTTTCATTTTTCAAGCTTTTATTACCAGATCAGACTTCACAGTTCTTACGATAGATACGGTTATAAACAATACATTAACATGCGCAGGAACGTCAATACATGCAGTGTCGAATAACCCACTAACGTTAGATTGCGTCAGGAGCCACAAACGACTTCTCCAAAATTTCATATTATAGCCCATTAACATAATTATTACATGCCAGAAAAAGAATTGAATAACTACAGTTCCGTAACCTTTATACGTTATGCCCAGATTCCGACCTATCTTATTCCGCAAAAAAGAATAAATTGCCACGCATAGTGTAATGTAAAGCATACAGTATCGGTATCACTGAAAAGCGTTATGTGTTAAGTGTAGATAAAAAATCCATACCCGTCTTCAGTGGCCACACAAAGAACCGGCTTTGTGACCGTTGGAAACAGACGTCCTATGTGGACATTATTATTTATGTAGGGGTTTACTCATAAGATCCCAAAATCCGGCCGTTATAACCAAGGCGGCCATAATATACAGGTGGTCGCGAGCTCAGGTGTAATGTATGATCCAACAAGCGTGTAAAGTTGCGATAATGAGGTCACACAGCATTAAAAATAGATTTATAAAGAGATAATGGGCTCTTCTATGTTTTGTGGTGAGAAAACGTATGTGTTCTTGGGGTACATCGGATTATGCATGTCATGGCGAGCTCACGTATCAAATTTCTGAAAAAATTCGGATATAACGGGAGGTGAAGGTGAACGGATTAAGAACAAAATAATATCGTGGTAAATTTATAAGCCCATGCATGTGAAAAAAATGGCAATCGAAATATGCTCTCAGATCCGCAAAGTGAAATTAGATTTAATGTCTAAATTTTGTTAACACCCACAGGAGGGAGTTAGAGGGAAGGTGAAAGATTTTTTGGGGGGTTAAGGGGGGGGGGGNGGGGGGGGGGGTGAGGGAGAGAAGGCGGAAGGAAATTGAAAGCAATATGAGACATGATATAGATTACCGTTTAGCTTCTAGTTTCAAAATGTTTATTCCAGGCTGTTACACAGTATGCAAACATAACACAAACAAAAACCCATTAAACTAATTAAACTGAACTGACATAGATGGTCTGAAGATTGCCCGTTGGTGATTATTCAAATTAATCAGATATGCAAATGAACTTAGCAATTAAAAAAAACATGCTCTCATGACTCGCGCATCCTTTGCTTACGAGCGCTCTCTCTCTCTCTCTCTCTCTCTCTCTCTCTCTCTCTCTCTCTCTCTCTCTCTGTTCCCTGTCTCACACACACACACACTCACACACATTCTCTCTCACTGACTCTCCCTTCCTCTCTCTCTCTCTCTCTCTCTCTCTCTCTCTCTCTCTCTCTCTCTCTCTGTGTGCGTGTGTATGTGTTTCCCTCCTACATAGGCGTAGGCATACATCGGTTACCAAAAACTCGCCCTCGTTGTCCCTGTCCCGCTCTACCCTTCTATTCTCACCTCTTCCCCTACTTCCTTCTTGAAAATGTTTCGCAAACGACCTAGACTTCTTGCACTGTCTTACATTTCAGACAATGAATGTCACTACACTATCTGCCTGTAAAAGGGTGCAGGCATTCAAGTTTCTTGGCACACAATGCAATGACCGTAATATGTATATTTATCATCAATATTTGAAGGCTGCGGGAGATGAAGGCGGTCAATAAGAGGTACGGGGGTTTGTTTGGTAAAGGAGGTNTCAAAGGCAAATTTCTGTTGTACAAAATGCTCGCTGTCAGCTGTGTAATACAAACTTTGTACATAATTGCAAAATGAGACATTGAAAAGGGTTGGCCAAGAAGGATTTGACGCAAAGATAGGGATTAAAAAAAAATTTCTGTAACTTCTGAAGGATTTTTTTTTTGCAAAAATTGTGATGATAATAAGGAGAATTCTTTCGCCCGGAGGGAAGTTCTGCCATCCTAGAGCCAGTGCCACTGAGTTAACCACTGAGACCTACCACGTGATTAGTTGGATTATCCTCTCATGAATAGACAAGTATCGTACAATATAATGCATTTTCACGTCTCCCCAGTCCTCCCCATCCCAAATCACTCATAGGGGTGGCTAGAAAGAGGTCTGGCCTGCACTGTTCATGTTCTGGCTACCTTGTGACTGCTCGAATGTCCACAGAGGTGCTGAATATCATCAGAAACCGCAGTAAAACGTGAAAGCTAACAACCTCACCACGTAATAGTTTCATTCCGGTACCACGCTTCAATGCCTACCTGAGTCAAAGGCACCATGTCACGGTCAGGGGTCTCGTAAATCTGTATGTTTTACCACTGGAATTGACCCACCTCTGTAACCCATTCAGATTTAGTCTGAAGAAAAGAGCGCTTTTGAAGTTTTAAAACGCGGGCACAATGCAACGCTGAGATGGATAAACATAATCAAGCCTACCTTGCCAGAAAGGACATCGCTTTCATTGGCAGAGCAATTAAAAACCTTGAATTATTTTTATTCAAATTTATACGGTAGTCTACTTCAATAAAAAAGCCTAAGAGCTTGGTTTATATTAAAAGTGAATTAGCAGTCAAATAGCGGCCACGTTTATGATACATTTCAAAAAGTCAGTCACAAGGGTTTCCTAAAATGTTGGTCTTTAAAAAGTTTCGTAAACACTTTTCGCAACACTTTGCATGGTATGACTAGGGTGCGTACTTTAAATAAATGCAAATCGTACAGTGCATTAGTACTTTGGTAAGTCATGTCGAAGTTTGAAATCCGTAACTTTTATGCTTTATTGAAATGTGTGTATAGACTAGCACAATTATAATGCTGAACTGATGCGACCGACTTTCCACTTTAAGGCTTTTCAAAATTGGATAACATGCAAAAGAGGATCCGAACTTTAACCGTATTATACATGACTATTCTCAGGGTATCATAGTTTCTATGTTCAACTCTTTGGATGTGTGTCCACGTGTGTGTGTGTGTGTGTGTGTGTGTGTGTGTGTGTGTGTGTGTGTGTGTGTGTGTAAGTGGGAGTGTGTACGTGTATGTGTGTATGTGTGTGCGTTGTGTGTACATGTGTGTGTATGTGTGTATGTGTGTGGGTGTATGTATGTATGTGCGTGTGTGTGTATGTATGTGTGTGTGTGTGTGTCTCTGTGTATGTGTTCGCGCTCGTATGTGTGATTGAGTGTGAGAGGGTACTGGTAGCTGTTTATGTAAGAGTGGGAACTAGGTATTCAGTGTCTTGAGATATAACGAATATATATATATTATACTGAATACGTGTGGAGAGCAGTAATTACATTCATGCGTTTGGCTGTTTGTATCTTGACAGTGCAAACGAACATAAAAGCTCATGCTGGGAAGGGAGAAGGGGGCAGCGATGTAATGTGTTTCGTTTTCAGTGCTCTTGAGTTCACTTGAAGGCAACTGACAAGTGATGAACTGATATTTGGAGGGCAAGGCATAGATGTTTGGACATTGGTCACACTTTATACTGATGAACTGATGATTCAACTTCTGATATTTTGGGTCTTTTACCTCCCCACACAGGTTGTAACAGGTACGCGCAAAAGAACTAAGATAAGGATTAAAAAGCGGTGTAGATTCGATAAGGCTCTTTCTCATTTCCTCTTACACGAATGAAGCATCGTGCCAGGGCAGCAGGCCGAGCCTGGAAGTGAAAAGGAAAACGGGGAGAGGAGCGAATGAAAATGGACATCTAGAACCAGGGAATGACAAGTCTGTGACAGTCAGGAAGACAGTGGACCAAATGTGCCACCGCTTAGGGAATGAAGTATTATGCCACTTTCATGTTTTGTTTTCGGATTATTAATTTTAATAGCGCCCGCTGCTATTATAGTCTATTGTTATCACTAGCAACAGCAAACCTTCTCCGAATGGGATGGCCATGTCCAGCAGTAGCACTTCTCAAGGGCGAATTACTCATACGGATCGTTTTACTGATGACAAAACCGGCAATGACTTTCGATCCGTGCACTCTTAACAAGGGAAACAACTTTTTGGTGTAGCAAATTTAAAACAACAAGTGGCTGTTACACGAACTTTTGCACACACAAAAAAAAGGTTTCTTAAAGAAATTAAGTCTCTATAAAACGGAAAAAAAACCACAACTAAAGCTACCACAAAAGTCGGCATCAGCGTAAATTATGGTATGTCAAATTTCGTGAATTTGTTGGTGGATTCGTTATGAAATGCAAAGGGGTTACATGAACGCATCCCTTTGGCTACAATAATATTAGTGTGATGATGACGTCTTTTGGGCGGAACTTGAGCTGTATATGTTTCATCTTGAGTCTTGAGGAATGGCTTAGAGATTGTTGTTATTTTGATTAGGGCACAACTGCGGATGTTCCTTTAATTCTTTAACAGCTCACTTACACTACCTTTGAGAGAATACAAAACTCCAGGAGACTATAGAATACAATACTCCAGGAGACATTAAGAATACAATACCAAAGTGACTATGTTTGAGAAGGCTAATTCGAATCCGCCTACCCATATATTGTTCTTGCCTACCTTCTCTCCTCTCTCTCTCTCTCTCTCTCTCTCTCTCTCCCCCGCTTTCAGAATTACCCTTTAAAGGACGTTAAACAAACCCAAAGAGAGACTATATTTGAGAATACTATAAATTCGAATCCGCCCACCCACTCCTATTTCATTCTTGACCTCTCTTTCTTTCTCTCTTTCTCTCTCTCTCTCTCTCTCTCTCTCTCTCTCTCTCTTTCTCTCTCTCTCATACTCTGAATAGTCTACTTATTAGGGTCCGTACCGACACCTGTATACCATGATGTATTGGCATAACATACGGACATAAACCAAAAACAAAAACAAAAGCAAATTAACAAGAGAAATGAAAACAAGTTAAGCTGCATTACGCAGACAGATTTATGAGATCTAGGTCTAGATATAGTTCCACAGTGCGGAATAACCTAATTCCTTTTTTCATGTCTAATAACTTGGACAAAAGGGCGTCCCTTTGTTGAAACTACTTTTGGGAGAACTGAAAATTCTTTGAATATAGCTTTTTGCTTAAATAAAATTACTGCCGATTTCTGCTATAAAGATAAAGGCAAACGGTAAATCGCAAAAAAAACAATTCTTGAAAGATGAATATTAACAAATATATCACGAATTATGTTAAAACGTAATTTTGACCGAAAACTAACATAAACTCTTTTGTCAGAAGACATTAGGCGTCTCCCCACTTGAGTAGTTGGCTTACTTTCTGTGGATGCTGTGGTAACAGTTTTTGTTTTGTTTTTGCAGCTGCAAACAAAACAATGCAAAAAAACAACAGCACGGGATGCATACTTGTCGCGGGTGGAAATCTAGTCCCACAGGTGCCAAGTACGCACCAAGTAACTCCAGTTTAAATATAGATATGATAAATGACATTTTAAGGGGAAAAAATATATTTATTCCTTAAGACAAAAAAAAAGGTAGGGTTACTGCCACAGGTGGCGATTATTTTAGGCCACGCCTGCTATGCTCTTCTAGAATACGTAGAGGCCGGTTTTTTGTGAGGGTTCCACTTGTTGTTACAGATGACGTTGGAGTTATTCTTATCGTTGTAGTTGTTGTTCTTCTTGTTGTTGTTGCTGTAGTTTTTGTTGCTGCTGCTGCTGCTGCTGCTATTGTTGTCAAGCTCATTTATTGCGAGCGTGGCCCTGGAAGTCTATGGACCCCCCTATAATCTTGTCATTTTATACGTAATCTTATCATCGTCTAGACTTATGAATTCTCAATCACATACATTTTTCCGATTATCCCATTATACCGATTATCCAATTATAATAAAACATCTACAAGATTGACGCATTGTACAATTTTTTAACTGTAGGGAATAACTTTCTGATTTGACTGATTTAACCATGCTTAAATCCCATCCCTTACCATGTATAGTATTTCATTTTCCTTCGAGCTCGAATCTGCGAAATAATATTAAATATTGGGGTCATTTATCGGTGTGTCATCTTGATTATGTGAGCAATATTTCAAATGCATACCATACTTTGGGGTACCTGCAATTATGTGCAGTTCCGATTACGACCCTAAAGACTGAAACAGCAGTTGACATTTGAACCTGTGGGAATAGCAAAAATTCAGGAGGAAGCCCCTGACTACTACATAACTGATAGCTTTAGCTGAAGGTGATGGCCTGCTGTACATGTATATATCTTTATGCTGAGTGATGCACTATCCTCGGACATTGTCGGAGATGACTAGTTCAAGACTTGTCTAATTTATTAAGCGATCGTTGATTATCTTCAAGGTGCTGTGAAAATGAAAAGCTAGGAGTAACCCCCTAACCACAGCAACATCAGACTGCCTTCGGTAACGGCCTGATATATAATGTAGAATGATTCAATACCCGCGGAGATTTTTGGAGAAGTTTATGAGCCTAGTTTAAGCCACAGGTGACTGTTTTCAAAGGGCTGTCAAAATTAAAATTCCAGCAGCGACCACCAGGCTGCTGCTGTACCAGCCCACTTTGGTTAAATTACCTATACGAATATGTAAAGTGACGCGTCTAATGCATCATCAGTCTAATTCCCGTCGCTTTAACTATAGTGCGCTGCAATCATGTTCTTCCAGCGTAAGAGACAAAACTGTTCTAAAATGAGCAAGGCAATGCATAGTATGCATGGAATTCAGGTTACTAGGGCTGAACTCTTTATATTGGAAATAGAACAGGGGAAACCCGTTTACTGCTGAGACGGATGTAACGAAAACCCGGCTTTAACGGGAAAGACAAGACATCAACAATAACTATAAAAATTTCATGTACATCATCTGATATGACTAGACGTTGCCATACTGAGAAAATTGCTAAATTGGAGCTTATTATAGAATGACTTAGGGTGACAGCAATTTTATCAAAGGATTGGTGGAAGAAAGCAAACTGATGGAGACACTTATCCTCTATCTTGTCAGAATAACAACACAGCAACTAGGAAGACTCATTTCGAAGGGCTCAAAGGTTGAAGTCACCTTAGTGAATTCTATCCCAATGGCTTTGAACAGAAGTGGAGTTACGAGAGTTAATAGCCTGTATCTCTTGTCGAGCCTCTTGCTTCCACGGGATCATGTACACCACCCACTCGACTGCATTAAATGCAAATCTTTAGGAATATGGCTAAGTTGTGAATAAAAAGGAGTGGTAATTATCCAGTGGCTTTCATATGGAAAATAAAATATTATGCACGAGCATGAGTGTTTGCTTGTAAGCGGAAGATGCGCTGAAACCCTATTATCGTAAACGTCCTTTCAGTTAACTGAATTTTCATCCTTGGGAAGAGGAAGAAATCGCATGAAACTGTCTGCAGGTGAGATTGTCAAGTCTGACTTCCACTGTGGGGTCCTGTGGTGGCTGCGGTAATTGTACGACGGAAGCGACCAGCATGGTGACACAGCAACCACTGACTGCTGACAAATCTCTAGTGTACTCTTTCCTACGGTTTGTTTTTTTTTTGGCTTCAAATAACATGGCCATTATCCTCAAGCCGTTCGTATTTGTCAGACTGCGCTCCATGCAATTGTTTCCATTTCCCAAATATGAAAATTCAGCTGAAGGGAAGGAGATTGAGATTGCAGTGAGATATAGACCGAATCGCAGATAGTGCCTGGAAAGGTCGACACAAAATGACTTCCAAGAGGACCTCTAGGCTTGACAAATGTATTAGAACCATTATGCTGATTCCAGACGAGACTACTTCAAAGGTGATAGAAGACCCCAACGCCGAGAATAAATCTGCGAACTTAATAGACAATCCCAGAACGTTTATATCATATCTCGTATCATGCATAAATCGTCAACACAAACAATGTCCTCTCACATGATCGCAAGGTCATGTTCCAAACTCCTATCATTTGACTTTTTAGCCGAACCTGGTAGAAAATGTTTTCTCTGCAAGAATTTCCATACTAATCAAGACGCCTATTCCAGCTTACAGCTTTCATTGAGCTTACAGAAAATGCCGTTCAAGATTTGTTACGTCTTACTGAATTTTGGACCAAAGAGGTCGATGGCTTTGGCACATGAACGATTGTTTGAAAGTTAGACCAGCATTCTTTACTACGGGTCCAGAGATATTAATTTCATGCATAGATCATCAACAGGATCCCAGTGCCATGTCCTCAGGTTCAAAACCCCTATCATTTTGCTCTTTAGCCGACTGCGGTATAAACTAATTTCTCTGCAAAAATGTCTGCGATAATCTAGACGATTTTACCAGTTGTAAGTTTGAAGCATTCATTGAAATTATAGAAACTGCTGTTCATGGTATCTGCTCCTCTCACCCAACATAAGCTAATATTCAATGAGTATACTTGGATTAAAGCAGGATTTATTAATTTCTCGACCCATTGCTGCCTGAAGTAAACTAAAGTCGTCCCATTCATGTCTAGTAAACTACTTTACCGATTGCATGATTTCATGAGCTGTCAAGGTGTTTTCACTGAATGCACGCCCAAAAGACTACTGTTTGTAATATCACGTCACCGTAATGACAATGATTATGGAATCATCGGATGCAGTATTACTCATTGGCATTACAATGATCATGGCCTCGATTTGTGACCGCAATCTAGCAGCTCAGGCACACTTGCCTGCTGTCGTGCGGTCACAAATCTCGCCAAGGAAAAGTTGGTAAACAAGAACTCTCGACTAGAATTCCCTAAATCATTGATATCTGGAGCTCATGAACACCCATTTTTTTTGTTGTTGTTTCATTAACCCATAGTTTTGCACACATGATCATTGTCACAGCANTGATCAAATATCAGAGACATATGAAAGGAACAAAGATAATGAAAAATAACCAGATCCGGACGTGAACTGACGTAGATTTGAAACCGATACCTACATCCTCATTCCATAAGAGAACATCTGGCACTTTTCAAACTTTCTGGTGGCAGGATATCCATGTATATCGTGCTAAGTTTTAAGAGCTCTCTTTACATTCTTGTATAAAGATGATGCATAATATTTCGATTGAGAAAACTTTCAGCCAAAAAATCAAAGGCTGAAAGGGGTATACAGGAGATGAGGCATGATGGCACACCTCACTGATTTGATTTCAATAGCACAGATTCACATTGGAGCGCTTTTCTTTCCCAATTTAACGAGTAAAACATTTCGTACTGAATAGATCTGATGCATGCAGATCGTTGGTTTACTATCCCTCTAAACATTACGGTAAAGATAACTGATCTAACAAAAAACAAAATCTAATATTTGAAATATGAAAGCATATCAATTTGAGTCAAGGCAGTATCCACGGCCATTTGTAGGCGGGGCTTGCCTTCAGATGGTTACAATCGGAAGGCGCAACTTCAAGCCTATTTTGGACAGCAGTGCTCGCATGGCCATAGCTAGGCCGACTTATGGAAGCCTTTTATTCTCTAGAATATGCTCTTGGCAAGAACGTCAAACGGGTGGCGGTTGCGAGATTTGAAGCTTGATTTGGAGTCCCAAAATGGCCGCCAGTGGAAAAGTTTGTGGAGTAGGAATACGGCTCTTTTTGTATGCCCATAAACTGTATCTTCTAGGGCACGGATGTAATGGCATGTACTCATTTTTTCGCGACCTACTGACTTTCCGTCAACCTTACAAATCTATTTAGTGTAGAGGGCAGCATGATGATACACTGATACATAAACTGAACTGATTCAATTTCTGCCTTGCTGATTAATTTAGACACGAAAGAGATTAAATCATCAATTTGTGTTCAATAAGTGATACAAAATCACTTTGTGTTCTCTAAGTGACACAACCTCACTTTGACTGCGTTAAACGACACCATGACTCCTCGATTACAGGTGAGGAGCGCTAAAATGGCCAAAGGAGTTCACTCTGTATCATCGAAGGAAATATGCAGAATTCATAGCACGGTAAAAAGTTTAATGTTTTCTATAGTTCCTGAAAGATCTAATAACATTTTTTTTGTATGCGCTGAATGCTGTCCACCCGTATTTTTCTCTTCCTTTAGCTATCTCTTCCTTAGATAAAAGAAAAACCTCCACCCCCCCCCCCCNCCCCCCCCCTTCCAAACCACTCTCCTCCAGGACCAGATTTTTAGTCTTGCCGTGCAATCCAATATCATTTTGATAGGTAATACTGTGCCCCAGATTTTGCCCTTAAATAAACCATAATATGACAATGGGAAATCTGAGCCAGATTCTCTTTACGCAATTCAGTTTATCCTCTTTTTTTTTCTTTTGGTTGGTTGAAAATGGAGATGGATCTATTTCGCCTTCCTTATCCCTTCTCAAAAACAAACATGCTCATGAAAATATGAGGTTAAACCAAAATAAAAGTCAAATTACTACAATGTCTCATCACAACAGAATTTGTTCCGAAAGACCTTCATCTTTGGACACAGGGCATTTGAAAACAGGGAAAGGGCAAGGTTAAATTCTAGGACCTCGAATCGAGGCATATTAACCCTTATAAAGCGAGCGTCGAATACGTTCTCACTGATATTCTGCCCCTTTAAAAGCTAGCGTTAATTTTTTTCATATGTCGGTGTTGACCTGGGAGAAGCCGGCGTCGAGCTCGGGCAGCCGCTCCACTGTCGAGTGTCGAGAGAGTGGCAGTCTTCAATCCAAAATGATCAGACGGCTGGCATTGGGTCATACGGTGCGGGCCTTGCGAGGACCGTAGGTGTTGCAGGCGCTACTGGCGTACTAGCGTTAAGGTCATTACAGAAAAACTACTCAAAACCCCTGGAACAACAAAACGTCACGCACATTCCATATTCGCCTATGTCATTTTTTGAGGTTGTGAGAAATCGAAGGCTCTCTACCTGTTGCTAAAAGCAAATCGGTCAGGCAGAAGTGGTTTAGCTTGTAAAATTAGGATATGATAACGAGTCACCTCAAACTCTACCTTTGTTTTAATTAGAAAAAGAAGATAACTGGAAGATCATAATAATATAAACTACTCACATTAAAAATAAAAAATGACTTATGCAAATGTGGAATGAGCGTGATGATAAGACGGCTGACACTTAACTGCAGAAAAAAAAATACTCAAAACCCCTTGAACAACAAAAGAGGGACATCCCTTATATACTGTGATCAACAAGAGACTTTGCAGGTCAACAGTTGCAGGTGAGACAAATCTAGATAGGTCAGGCACTGATTTCCATTAAACTGCAAAATTTCAATGTCCCATGATGTCAATTTGATTGCACGGAAGCATATTCCCTTTTTAAGTCTAAACTGGGAGACGGGAACAGTACTTCCCTCCCACAAGAACACACACGCACACAAGCACTCACAGGCAACCAGACAGACACCTACACACCCACACCCACCCTCTCCCCACATACACAAGGAATTAAGCCGAAATGACAGCTTCAAGTAACAAACATTCGATGTGAGATCGTTGCTCAGCCTACATAGCACAGCATCCATCCTCCCTCCCCCCTCCCCACATCTTTTTATCCACCTCATCTTTTCACCCACCCCACCTTCACCACCTTTTCCTTCTTTTTTCCTGTTTGCTTGTTTGCGTTTTAACCCTGTTTTCTTTTCGTCTCTCTAGAACCTTCTGAGGTCGCCCGTTATCCGAGACATTATTAATTGCTTACGTCGGTCCTTTCAGGTCCTTTCTGACCTTTGGTCATAAGGGGGCCAAGTGCCAGCGTGATAAGCCCCTATGTCTATTTTCTTTCTTGTTTACCTTTGACAAAAATGTGGTGCAATAAAACGAACACAGCATAGAGGACCTCAAGTCACTGTGGATATTAGGCAACGGTAAAATGACTTCTTCTGCCAAGGCTTGAACAAGGTTGATTCGGAATAAAAAACCTAAAAACCACAAAGTGGTAAACAGGCAAACAGAATGGAAAATGACCGTACTGATACATCAAACAAAAATTCATCAATGAATAAATCTAGAAATCAATCCACCAATCAGCACATCAGTCGATCATTCAATTATTTTACTCATTACTTATCAATCAATCCGTTCTATTTATCACTCAATCACTCAAATCCAACATCTACAGGGCACACACATAAACTAAATAATGACAAAATATGCCCCTAGCCATCCTCCCCTTCCTTCCCTCCCTCCCTCTATCTCTCTCTCTCTCTTTCTCTNACTGTGTTAAGTGAGCTATAAACGAAAAAGGCGGCAGCACATATCAGTGTCAATCGTTGATAGATGCAGAACCAGCATTATTAGAAGCTGGAGACATGCAAGGGAATTAATCATTTGATAACTCTTGGAAGCACCTTGCCTGTATTGGAGTCCAGGGTTCATCTCCCTCACATATTCATAGGGACATTATGCATGACATACGGGGACCTTTTTCAAAAGCTAAAGAGAAAAATAGCTTTCCATGTTGCTAACATAGGCCAGTCGGGTCCATTTTTATTTATTTCACAGCTCTCTGTTCCAGTCACAACTCTGCCTACCAGTAACTAAAGGTTACAGGAGCCTAACTGATAAAAAAAAATTGGGACTATCAGAGTCGATAGTATAAATAATCGTTTAACATGAAACCACACCGCAAAAGTGATGAAATTCAGTTCTGAATTTATGAAAAATTAATTGTTGCAGGCAGTGTTTCCCAGTGGCTTCAGCGGATTTTTTTTTGCGTGGGCCTGTAATCTGCAAAAGAAGGCCAAATTTTTAACCCCTTTTCATCTAATTTAAAATTGTAAAAAATCTAAATCAAGGACCCCCAATGTAAGCAGTATAAAATTTAAGCACAGTGATGGCACCAGATCTGCGGACTAGTCTTGGCCTTCTCGGAACGTTCCTTTGGTTCGAGGATAACTTTTTACTGAATGGCTCAAGAGGCTTTTACAATTTGGCCCCTGATTCCTCAAAGCATCCTTCAGTCATACGCGCTTAAAGGCCTCACTGACAGGCCATGGCACATACGTGATTTTTTTGGCTTAACTGGCTTAATCAGAAAGGTCAATATCAACGGCTTCATCTGTTGCATCTGACCTTTATCTAACCGCAAAGTCTGTATACCACAGTTTAAATGGCCACAACTTTAACTTCATCCATAAGACCTCAACATAAATATTTATCAGAGCCCTTCACCTTCAGCCGTAACAAAACTGGCGTAACAAGAGTTTTCACAACCCACCATTAATTTATCAAACCAAATAAGTAAAAAAACCTTTACAACACGATCACCTTTTCTACCCAGCATGCCAGCTATAGGTAGTGATATTTAATGAACAAATAGATCGTGATTATTGGTCTGGAAAAATATCGCCCGAGCTAACAAGGTGATGAAATGTAACAAGAGTCGTATTCTCATGTTTTCCTTATAGATATACTACAGTATGATAATCTCTTTGGTTTTACTGTATTGACTCTACGGACGTCATGGATTGGATAAGGCGTTAACCCCTTTGCTATATCGTGTTTTTAAGAATAAGAATCATTTTCATCATCATGATGTGGTTTATAAAATCTCGTAGCCAGGTTCACACCCTGCTCATGCGACTTCACATAATTTATTACCCCAGCAGGTTTGATCACCCTCGAACTTTCTCAACTCTATTAGGAACATATAATGCCGCTACCATTTAGAGGCGCTGATCATTATTCTGACAATGTCTTCCACTGCCTATTGCCAGAAACTCATTTTACAGACTGAGGAAAAAGTGAATGAAGTACTTTCACAAGGCATAAACAACATGACCATGGTCGGGAATCGAACCTTTGACCTTTTGATCTTGGGTCCAACACTGCAGCAATTGGGCTACGCTGCATCTCAAGTTCTGAAGTCACCAAATTGCTTCGAATCCATTAGCCTGTGCGTTGGAATACCTGCATAGGTATGTCCGACACCACCCGGAAATGCTCCCCCCCCCAACCCCCGGGATGTACGTATAAGAGCTATTCGTTAAAAACGGTAAGGATTTACACCAGTACACCATGTGTAGCGAAGGGGTTAACTGATGCCTGTTTCTCACCTTAAAGGTTATGTCGCTTTTGTTAACCATAGAAATGACATAAAAGCAGGTGTTGAGTGAAGGATACATATGAAAGGAAGAGGGATTTTATTTTTGTCTTAAAAAAAGAAGACGATTCAGTTTCCTATATTATGGGTGTGATAACAGGATGAACCATAATCCTCAATGTATAAAACTAGGCTTTAGGACAATCTTAGCGTTATTGAGAAAAGTGCCCTAAATGAATAAAAGAAAGAAAAATGGAAGAATGAATAGGAAATGAATGGAGTAAAAGAACGGGGGTAAGACCATCAAGCACAGTAACAATGGGGAACCTCAAGCACCCGTCCTTACATCTTTGACCGTTATTATTTTATGTGCCTTGAGAAGGTATCTATTTTTAAACATTTATTTACATTTCTAAAATGATATTTAAACGTTTATGCACAGAATTTCAAGAGTTACGGTCTTATTTTGTTTGTTTTTCATGTCAGTATTTAGATGGCTGACACAATTCACCTTCCCGAATAAGCTAGTCGGGGCGAACAATCTCATTTTTGCCAAGGTTTGAGAGTAGAGCATGAAAGCGTGAATGACGAAGGAATGCTTGTGGCTAGTAAACAAGTTATTATTGGAAAACAGAGTTGCGAAGAAAATAAAAACTGGTCTTTAGCTGCTCTATGTTTGCTAAGCTTTTGCTTCAGCTTTCCAGAAAGCTGAATTCTTGTTTTCAGTCGCTGTTGAATGTAGAGTGCATGTATTTATTCAGGGGTAGTTTACTGTGCTGAAGTAGAACAAGGAATGTATGTCTGAATGAGGGAGTCACAGAAACACAGAGAGAGAGAGAGAGAGAGAGAGAGAGAGAGAGAGAGAGAGAGAGAGAGAAAGAAAGAACGAGAAAGAGAAAGACCGAGAGCGATACAGTGACAAAGAGATGGACAGAGACAGAGAAAGAAGGTGTGATTCTCTGAAACAAAGGTTAGAATCTGCGTTCCTATGCAAAGCCTACGTAGGAAAGAGGATTCTGGAGACTACGTTGTACAAACAAAAATGCGCCAGCACACACACACACACACACACACACACACACACACACACACACACACACACACACTCACACACTCACACACTCACATTCCCTATAAGCACAAGGAAGGGTCTCTACCGGTTACAAAACAAGTATCGTTAATATCTATTTGTCTCGACCGCATGCCTGGCTGTGTCCTACATTGTCCGACTACCACCGGCTATCTCATTAGTTTCCATGGGATGACCCATCAGCCACTCAACGTAGGATTAATCACTGTGACCCTTTCGACTTTCTAGTTATAGATTTTCTAGCCCAGGCTGTAAGCTTAGGTATTTGTTTTTTTCCATACTTACCCTATGGGCTACTGCAGAAGTATTCTTCATTTCGCGAGGGTCTGAATTTCGCGAAATGCCAGAAAAAGGTTTTCGCGAGCCCATGACGAAAGTTTACTCATCTGTGTTTGAGTGTAAAAGTCTACAGTAAACCGGAGGCACGTTGCAAGCCAGTCAAACTGGCAAACTTGTTCCACACTGATAGAAAAACTCCTATAGATCAAATTATGATGGGTGGTGACTTAAAAGAACTCCATTAAATATTTGTACTTTTTTTAGTACTGTAGGTCAGACTTTCTACACAAATGATTTATTAGTAGCAAGCTCTTGCAAGTTATTTTATGAACGGAACTTCTTGGGAAGTAATTTTAAATGTCACTAATCAATACAAAGCGGACAGCTGATCGTGTGTTGCCAGCCAAGGCTATGACAACAATCATAATGAAGCCAGAGAATACGAGAGAGAGAGAGAGAGAGAGAGAGAGAGAGAGAGAGAGAGAGAGAGAGAGAGAGAGAGANGCGCAGCATTGTCCATTAAAGCAGCTGCGGCTAGGAGATAATGAGAAACAACTGGTTTAAAAGGAAGTCTTCAAAACACCACAATACTGACTCTTCTGCTGCACAAATGAGAAAATCTTCTAACATTCTGCAATAAAAAGTGTGCCCTGATGATACTCCTGAACTTCAAGTGACCTGCATCTCAGCCTCTGTAGGAAGAAATGAACATGATGCTCTTCCCACAGATGAAATGCAGCAACCTAACTATATCACACTAGCACAATTTCCCTTCACCATCTTGCTTCAACTCACATGCTCACAAACAACTCTAGGCCTACCTTTAATTTCACCAACTTCACTGTGAATATTACTGCAAATAATCCAGAGTCTGTGATCAAGTCAGTCCAGCCGTTTGGTTTTGTCTTCAAGATGTCCATTTATATCGTTATCTTTCAGTACAAACAGATGGCAACTTTATCATGGCATTCTTAATGCACTACATGACATCAATGATTTCCTATGAAGATACCGTGATATTCCTTAGAAACATCAGCAGGAAATCTCCCTACTACACTGGCTTTCTAATAGATCGAAGAGTGAATATGAAATTGCAACCACATTAATTTTACAGGTGTCATTATTATTGTCACCGTTTCAATAGTGTGTATGCAATGGTTATTTGCTGAATTTTGAGAAGGGCGGAATTTCAATGCACCTAACATCAATAATTTCTTGAATTTACCTGAGTCACATTTTATGTACAAATAAATAAATAAATATAGCAATAACGTCTTGAATGTGAAGAATAACCAAGAATACATATCTTGAAGTAGATTATCTTATCATGAAATAGATTATTATATTAATCAATGGAAAATATGTTGGATGATCTAGACTAGTTGCAGCAAGTATTGTTTATAATGCTGAAAAGCTATGTGATGGAATTTTCATAGCAGTTACCTTTACTCGATTAGTAAATCTCCACAATAAAGTAAAATGTACAGCTGCTACTTATAAAAAATATTTGATTCAGATGTTGCACGCAATGAGCACTCTTGCTTATTATCAGCATCAACGGAACCAAATCTGTTTGCTCTAGTTAAATGGCTGTATCAAAATTTTTCTGAATGATATTGTGTGATGATGCTAAATAAATAGATTTATGTCAGTCCTGCCACTATTTTCAACATTATTTTTCTGATTTCTGTTTCTGATTCAGAGTCTAATTTACTAATGAAACTTTTGAAAAACAAAAAAATTAAAAAATGCCAATACTCGTTTTTCCAATAAGAGAGGCTCCTTAGCCTTATGTGTTCATTGCTCCTTTCTTGTATCTATTCCCAGCCTATTGCTGTTCTAGATCCTGGATGTCTCTATATTTAGAATTTGGTGACTAGTCTAGGCCTATTTTAGAATCTGTTTTCATATCTCTTGCAAAATATAGACTACGTAGATCTTGATCTAAATGATCTATGCTTTTGTCCGTCGTGAACCTAAAACTAGTCTAACACACTGTAGACACTATCACTAGTCTACAGACGCGAGGTAAGCCAAGATCTACAAGATCCTGATCTCACACGATCTCCAGTCTAGGATGTGTCTTTCTGATCCGACACCCATAGTCACCTACTTCAAAAATAGACCGTGTCTTGAGTTATTAGTACAGAACAGTTCAGTCCTTCGGTTATTCTAGGCACTGATCACTTTCTACTCTAGTCTACACTAGATCTAGACTAGACTTGGTCAACCAATCAAGATCAAGGAAGGCAAGTTTAGTCGACTCTTGTTTAGTCTACTATGCATCCACTGATAAAAAAAAATGAAATTCCTATCCTCTTACAAGTTGTTTACTGCACCTGTCTCAAGCTAACGCAGTTACTAGATCTAGATTTTCTTCCCTAGCCACAGCAAAACACACGTATCTTCTTATTTTTGGTCCAGCCTGGTCTAAATCTGGTTCTGCGTCGGAACACGTGGCTACGAGTAGGCCTAAACAAGACCGCAGCTTTTCAGACTGCCTGACAACCGATGACATATTTTTCTGCATGAAAAAATTAAAATACCTAGTCTAGACTAAATCAGTGCACATCACACATTTACAGAGAATCACAAGGCCTAGTCTAGGCACTAGTTTAACTGCCATTCCATTTTGAATAATCCTTCAATCACGAACCGTTTCTTTTCGAATTGAAATGATACTGCCAATCATGAAACTAGAACTGCATTATTTTTCCGTCTGCTAGGTTGCCAGACTTTCTTTCGAGCCGGAGTCAAATATCATGAAAAGGCTAAACATGAGCCAAACCATGTCAGGAAAAAGTCTATTGGGATCAGGATTGGACATAAGACAAGAAATTTACAACGAATTGGGAAAGTATTGAAGATACGTAGGTATCATAATATCATAAACCTTTCTACATACATTAAAGCAACATAGTTAGAAGTACACGAAAACGGCGGTCGTTCTTTGATTTGTTGTAATTAGGCAGTTATTACGAAAGTTCGACCACTGAAAATATCAGTTTGAGAGAAGTACAGGTAGCCTACTGTTTGTAAAGGAAATGTATCACCGATGGTCCATTATTGGAGTCAAAAAAGAGCCAGAGAGCCAGTCAGTTATTTGGGAGCCAAAGCCTGTTTGAAAGACCTAATTATCTGATATTTGGCTCTGAAAGAGCCAAGTCTGGCAATCCCGTTCGTCAGTGCGATGAAGTAGGCCTAGGCCTAGGGACAGAAGTTGAGAGTTGTACAACTCCTTAAGATCATGGCAAAAATAATTATAGTCCAATGTTCGGTAGCCTAACAAAATTCAGCTTAATTTTTGCAACGAATTTGTGTTACAATAACAATAAACCACAAGTGCTTCTGATTTTGAGGGGTTTATTTGGATAAGACGGTAAAAGTAAAATGATTAGATCCCAAAATCGCGATTGTCCCTTTTACCGTCTAATCCAAATAAACCCCTCAAAAATAGAAACAGAATGGTTTATTGCTATAATGTTTCATATTCTCGGTCTCGTTTTACTCACGAAATGAAAGCACCTCAGACACTTGACTGGTTTCTTGCTTTTTTTGAGTCAATGACATCATACCATTTTACAGATTATATTCTATTTGTCTTGCAGCCTGTCAAAATCAAGCTTCAGTCGCCTTTTTGAGAAAATCAAGTCACTGGCACAGTGTGAAAAATTCTAATGAAAGCACACACATGTAATGCCAATATAACTTGATGTAGCCAAAAAGGGATTTAATCGTCATCTCGACTAGCAGCAGGGCATAGGCAATCCGTCCCCTGTCCAGACGAATCCAGACTAACAAAGCCATTACTTATAAATCACGTTTACGCGATTTACTTGCCAACGAAAAAAACATGGTTATGTAAACATAGTTCTAATGAAAATAAAGCAAAATTGACACAGTGTCCCATTAGTTTGCATTTATTACTCTGTGGCACTGTGACCTGAAGCTGTCCTTGTTAATCTATGTAGGTATGTTCCACAAAAAAAAAGAAAATAAAAAGAGATGTTGTGAAAATCTCATTGCATATAACCACACTTTTGGCCTAAAGAGACCAAATTCCTCATTTGAGCAGCGTGGCCGAAAGATTACTAGTTTTGACTTAGATCTACAGGTCGCGAGTTCGATTCTCGACCATGGTCGCATTGTACGTGCATTGTGAAAACATTTCATTCACATTTTCCTCAGTCCACCTGTCTGTAAAACGGTGCCTGGCTAAGTGGCTACAGGCCGTGAAATAGATTGTCAGAATGCTACTGATCAGCGGCTTGTAAATGGGAGCAGCACTGTGGATACTCCACAGCGAGTTGAGAAAATAATCTGTGTCAAAGTTCTTTATAAGGTTTTAAATTTTTAAAAGTTAATGATGTTTGAGTTTGCTACTGCTCGAAAAATATGGAAATTGAAGAGGATGTGGCGGTGCGGGAGGATGGGAATGCCCTAGTGAACTAGATATACACATACAGCCTAAACAAATACTTGCAATATCAACGTTACCTCACGATAAAGCAGAGAACATGAAGAGTCAGAATTCGGAGCAAGAGGTATGTATAACAAGACCAACCATTTATGTCGGGGTATGTAATATGCGAAAGATAAATTCTTAGGGACTGTCATTGCGTCCTAACAAATCGCATTTTTATTTTTAACTTTGTAATGAAAGACCCAGGATGTCACACATGCAAAACTGCGAAAAATTCTCTGCACGATGGGGCCGTTTTTAACTGAGTGATAACGGAAGTGGCACGAATAGGACTGGTCTTGTCAATATTTAGTTACATCATCCGAGATAACTCCAGCCTTGAGCCAGTGCACTTAAGTTAAAAAGTGAAATTTATCACGTCATTAGTTAGCTTATCACCTCATTAATATTCCGTGGAATGGCGAATTATTGACATAAGGTTAGGCATGTCTTGGAAGACTCTTGAGCTGTCATCTACCTCCTTCGTTAGCCCGTGCCATCATTCCAGTCAACCTCGATTCTTCCTTCAAACATAAAAATATACGAGGAATGGTCTTGAGTGACGAAAGACATCTTTAAGTGGATATAGCTCACAGTGACACTAGCCGTGTACCCAAGACACACAGATCAATGAATTGCAAATTATCGGTCATTATTTGACATTTACCTTCATCAAATCAATATTCTTTCTTTCTTTCTTCTCTATTTATCTCTCCCTCACTCTCCGTCTTTCTCTCCCAATAATATCATATAAATCGACCAGTGATCAACCGGTCAGTAGGTGGATTGATCGCTCTTGAGTAGGGAAAGGATCTCAAATGTTACCTTTTGTTCTCCTCCATGGATAAACATTTTTCAAACCTATATTTAAGTATAAAGATGACTACTGCTAGCAAAAGTGGGACAAAGTTTATACAGAATGTAATTACTTAATGGCATTCGTTTGGGTATGGCTCGCCGCAGGGCCGTCTTACCCGCAGGGCACTATGGGCAGTAGCCCAGGGCCCCGGGTTCTGGGGGGCCCCGGGTGTGAATTTTTTCAGACACATGGTAGGCCTATAGACTTAACCTTTTACTTTGTATCAAGAAGGTAAGGGGCCCCGTGGGGCCTGAGTGCCCAGGGCCCCCGAAATACTTAAGACGGCCCTGGCTCGCCGCAAAATTTGTTCAACTAAACTCAACTTAGTACGCATAGAACACCTCAACGAAGTTCGAACAACTCTATGGGCCCGTATCGCAAATACTGCCTAGTGTTTCCTTTTACATGTCGTTCTGTCAGGGACCACACAGGTCATCCAATAGGTTATCATGACCTAAACTGAAACTTTAAAAAATGAAACTTTTTAATTATTCTGCAAACTTTTGTTTTTGTCGTTATTTGAACAGCAGCCCACATCGACTTAAAAATTTAAGGGCTCAGAGATGTCAGCTGGATCGAAAAAGTAGAGCCCATAAATTGAATCGGTTTTGCACAGTTCTCATGTACTCTTGAGCACTGGTGTAGGCGACGTCATTGGATTTTCCAGTTATTCATTGTAAGTGAGGTAAACAAACACGATCAGGTCATCCCAATCTTTTGTCTAATCCAATTCTGTGCCCTGTTTAGAGTGAGAGGACTAAATATATTAGCCCTTTGAGTAAATTATTAATACCTGCAAGCGGCTCTTTAAGTATGCTGGACTGAGCAGAACATTAAAAAATTAGGTCTTAGCTTTCAGTGCATTTCTTTGTTGAAAATTTATCTAATAATATTTAGATATCTGAGTGAATGAAGCTAATAGAAAGTAATGCGATATTTAATCCGCAATAACTTTTCTACAATCACGTCCTTGCCCTATATATGCATTTAAATGTCTCCTGTTAGGATGTTGATTATTGTATACAAGACAAACACCCCATTTTACAAATGGGCAGGCAAGCAACGCACCAGCGGCGAAAGAATACCTAGCGCACCGAAAGGCATCATAGACGAATGCATTAGACTCCGTGAAAAAGTTGGACGATTGGCGAATCGCGCGGATTGAAAAGATCTATCGGAGATTGTATTTCGTAGTAATATAATTCTTTTTTTTTTTCAAAGCGTAAAAAAAATAAAGAGGAATGATGTGTATAGTTACCCTTTGTGTATTTTTCTACGAATTTAGGTGAAAACCGCATGTTTTTACGTTACGTAGTTCTCAAGAAATCTGTGACACAAATTTTGCTGAAGCGTTTTATTAATATAGATTTATCCGTCTGACTGATTGCCTGTCCATTGCTCTGATTGTCTGCTCATTTTCATTTATCGATTGATTTTTTTTTTAAAAGTTATATCCATTTGTCTGCCAGTGTATTGTCCAATGGTAACTTTATGTTCAAATTTTCTAACATCGTTACATTGGAAATAAACTTGTAAAACTGAAACTGAAAATAAGAAATTATCAAAAATACACTAAAGGGGAAATAAGTGTTGTCCCAGGTCAAATCTTCACGGCACTCAGTAGGTGATTATAACAAAGTATATGATATAACGGAAACGTGTAACAGTGATATTCAGTGCTCATACAATCCACAATCTGCTGGGGTTGATAGAGTACCCATATGTAAGACTAGATGAACTTGGGTCTCAAAGACGCAAGAGGCCCTGCGCACCACATGGACCGACAGACCCTGGGTAATATTTCCGTCATAGAGAGGCCTTATAGCATAAGTTACCCCAGGATCCAGCATTGTGTTAATGTATTCCTCTTCCCTCCATCTCATTCCTTCGGTTTTTTGGTTTTTTTTCTCAAACTGAAAAGAAAGTGTTGACAATGGATCGCAAGTAACATTCCGGATAAAGTAATAAACTTTAACTGTCAGATCGACTTAGCACCGTCTTGACTTTGCACCGATGACATCCATTTCAGAGTACCCACCGCGCGTTAGTGGTGGGCATGTGGTGCTCTATATCGAGTACTTCTTGGTTGTACTGGTATCGGCTAATACCTGTATTAAGAAAGTTGGCTTCTTTTCGGTCAGTCTAATATTCGAAAGCTTCATTACCATTATGACTTAGTAAGGAAGAACACGCGATTTTTAGCTGTTTTCCACTAAAATAGAGGCGTATATAATATATAGTAACTATAATTATGTTCTACTTTTGCACAAAATAGCAAGTCATTGGCAGAAATTTTTTGTCAAAGTTTATCGTAGTGACTATCTCTTTAGAATTTGTATCATTACTGACCATACTATGACATATAATACATTTTTTTTTTTGCAGTCATGTTTAAACATGATGTAAACTACACAAAGTCAGTTTCGATATCCAAGAAAAGTATTCTGTATCGCATCGATACCTAAAATTTGGAATCGGCCCAGCACTACCGCGCATTCTAAATATACTGAGCAAGGTTACATGGCCATGGCCCATCATTAACATGATAGCCGCAGATTCTTGTTTATGGCAGTGATTTGCATACATGAAAACATGCGGCGAGAGAAAGTTTCTTGGGGACAATAGAGAGAGAGCTTTAAACATGTCGAACGGCGTTTAAAATGTGAATAGATCTAGTCTAAAGAGGGAGAGAAGGTTAAATTCTGGTTCTCCAAAAACTGAAGTGCACTTTAGTTACGACACGGAGATTAGAGAAAGTCGGAATAAAGCGATGTAAACTCCATTTCCTTGTACAGTTATTTACAATCAGACGTCTTGAAGTTTAGACCATTTTTTCTTTTTTTTGTGAGGATTAAGAATGTATAGATCATGCTGTCTTTTTTTGCTCTCATACCACCGCGGGACATTGCATTCAAGAATAGACTAGGTGCATAGAGCTTGGCCTCAAGATCCTATCAAATCCAACGCAAACTTCCTGGAGCAACCATCCTTACTCGTATGTGTAACTCATAATGGCGACAGTGAGTAAACACATTAAATTTTAGCTACCAGCAAATATACATTATTCTTTCCTGCGTATTTTGGCAGTAGCAGCGTCGATGAGAAGGGTCGCAGTATATCATCCGAATTGCCAGTGAGTATATGAGAGGGTGTGTAAGCGAAAAGCTTGATCTTTCTGTATATTATAGTCATTTGAGTAGCGGGATAATCAAGAACAAGGGGAGAAAAACGGACGGAACCCCACCAAAAAATTAATGCCCTCCTCCGTCCACCATTTCCACAATCAGTATCCCCTTTTCCTTCTTTTGGCATGTCCTGCTTCCAGTAATAAGGGCTCCAGGGAGGGAATTTGATGTCATGGGAAACTGTGTCCATTTTACTTTATTTTGCCAGGCACTGTTTAGCCCTGGGCTGGAACTTCCAGGTCAAGGGTGTGCTCAGGCTAAAGAGGAGGGGTTTGGCTTTGACCAGTGAAAAATGTAGGTTCTGTTTACAAATAGCAACCAAGCTCAAAATTTCAACGGGCTTGCTAGGGTTGAGTAAATCTTAAAATTTGGGTCACATAATGAGCTTCAATCTGGTATGGGCCTGGGTGAAAGCTAAATCTTTGGGTTCAGAAGACAGCTCCAAATGTTAATATAGCCCATAGAGGAAAAAAAGGGTCCAATCCCATTACAGGTCTGTAACCTATATCTGATATGTGGCCTTTTTCATTGGTGAAACCCCGGAAAGCATGGGCCAAAAACCGGGGGTCAGGGGAGGACACGCAGGAAAGGGTGCGATATATAATATCGTATTTCGAACATACGCACAAACATGTCGGCGTAAACAAAACATAACATGACTGTCCCTGCTGGCTTTTTGTAAATGACAGGAAAAAAGCAGGGACGACATGACTTTTGTGTTTGTTAGGCCCATCTAGGTCGGTACTGAGGATGCGGATGTTTGTTTTCGTTGGTCTTGCTATGTTGACCTAATTTGCTACCTCGCTTTGAAGTCTTAACCTGGTGTATGTGTGTGTTTGTGTGTGGGTGTAGATGTGGGTCAAGGACGTGTTTTGTGTGTGGGGAG
>JAWQUT010000511.1:291945-303963 GCA_033807755.1 Ellobium chinense
AAAACCCGAACTTAAAAAAAATGAAATTTTTAGAAAAACTTGCAATTAAGCGTATCGCGGTTAAACAGAGTTCATTCTTAGCCATCTGCATATTGATGACATGTCAAAGATCTGCCCAACACCAGTTTGTTTGGAATAAGCAGGTAGAAAAATGCAGTTAAACGTATTGCAATTAAACAGAGTCCACCCTAAGCCATCAGAGGAAACTGACATGCCAGGGCAACACCGGCATGTTTGAAATAATATGCAGGTAGAAAGTTGCAGTTAAGCGTATAGCAATTACACAGAATCCATTCTTAGCCATCTGCATAAAGGTGACATGCCTGGGATCTGCCCAACACCGGTTTGTTTGGAATAAGCAGGTTAAAACTCGTTCTGTTGTTTGACCAGGATTCCGGACAACATCTCCGACCAAATTCCTTTCGCGACACCTTTGGTTACACCTGAACCCGCATTTAATGCTTAGTTACGAAATGGCAGTTTTTGTTTCCCTGCGGATGTTTTTGTGAAAAAGAGAATTCTTTTTGGGGGAGGGTCAGGGGAAGAGGGAAGGGAAGGAGGGGCAGAGAGGATGGGATGGGAAAGCCAGTTGTTTTTTTCTTATCCCCTTTCCTTCATTCGTCAGGTTTTCATTTTATTTCCAGTGACGACTTTAGGGATAGGCTATATGGGTCATTCCTTATGGTCGTTTGTGTGTAGGGGACCCTGCGCACGTCGAGAAACTATTTGTGATGACGAAATGTGAGAGAAGACAAAGAGAGCAAGACTATGGACTGTATTTAAGGGGGGGGGGGGGGAGTCTTTCACCTTTCTCTGACCCAACTCTTACTGTCTTAGCCTAGATCCTATATTATGCCTACAAGCCACATCCCGCTTTCCAACAGCTCAGTGCCATGAACTTTTGCCTTTCTTCTTCCTTTTTATATGTTGTTGTTTTTTTTTTGTCGTTATCTCCCTATTTCTATCCCTGTCTTTTCCGTTGTTATAATTAACATTGTCTCCCATAACCCCCTATACTACCTTAGTATTGCCTTTCCTGCCCTCTACACAACGTCAGTCTTGGACCTTTTAATATCTAATGACTTGACCAGCCTCTAACTTAACCGTACACATCATACACAGGATTGCGCGAGGAAAAGATGGGGAAGGAAAGGCGGCAAACTGTTGGAGACTATGAGTCCATGATCCTATCCCACAAATGGGGGTTGCAGTTCACACTACACGTCGTCAATCAAGGTGCAAAAATTTGAGGATGTTTCAGCTTCTCGACTTTGTTGTTAAAAAATTTGCCGGACTTTCGGGGTTCGATCCCTGCCTCTAATCATCAGCATAAATCCTTCGGAGAGTCTCAAGATGTATTGCCCTTAAAATCATGCATAAACCTAACTCTTTACTTAAATCATATTTTGGCTGCCTGATACGGGCACCACATACATCTGACTGTTTGATTTCCTTCATGCGCATTATTACAGGACACTCTCGCCTAGGAGGTTTGGTTTAGGGTTAAGGGTAGTTTAGAAAAGAGAAAGCACACACGAGTGAGTTCCCAGACAATGACAGTGTCTATGGCTCTTCCAGATTTGCTTTTTTCCCTATCCCTGCCCTAATCGAAACCAAGCTTTAGGTATGAAGATGTGAATAGCACCTGGCATAAAATTATGCAATTTTAAAATAGTCACTTAAAACAATCAGAAAGCCGGCCATGGGGATTGGGGAAAGGGGTTGGATTTGATTTTCAAAAGCTTAGATGGGTGCAAATGCATTTTGTAGACACAGAATAGGTGAGATTTAGCCACCCAAGTATAAACGTTGCAATTGTTGCTAGGCGGATAAGGTTACCCTGTTTACTGAGTGAAAGGCCTAAAATACTAGGTAGCCTGATTCACTGCCTAAGTTCTCAAAATCTAATTAGTTTAGGGTCATTTTTCTTTGTGTCAAAATTTGGAGGATAAGTTAAATAGCACGTGTGAAAAGTATTTTGGCTTGGGACCCCTCGATAAGCTACTGAGAGATGTAAACCCTAATATAGCCAACAGTGAGAAAAGCATTGGCATCTTCATATCTTAAAGCTTACTAATTATTCCTACGAAATTCGCCGGAGCTCCTGTTCTACAAGAGTTCAAAGCAGTGCTCTCTATTCAAGTCACCTTATACAAATGATCTATGGAATAGCTGTCTTTGCCGTATTGCGTTGCACTGCTGGAGGCTAATAAATCCTAATAGTTAAACAGATTTGCCTGTAAAAGTTGACTCCTGTTCTACAAGAGTTCAAAGCAGTGCTCTCTATTCAAATCACTTTGTACAAATGGTCTGTGGAATAGCTGTCTTTGCCGTATTGCGTTGCGCTGCTGGAGGCTAATAAATCCTAATAGTTACACAGATTTGCCTATAAATATTAACCCTCTAGTGCCCAGCCCTATTTACAATGGCACAAAAAGTCCGAGCTCCAGTTTTTGGATCACTTCTGGATCCACTATGCTGGAANCTCCCTCGGGGCTCTTCTTCCACCCTACTCCATTTTATCTCGAACCCATTGGAGTCTTTCTTTTAGACTGTGCGTTACATATCACAAGGAAACTCATTTGAAATCAGGGAGATAGAGCATCGATTTCATCCTCCCCAACCCCTCCCCCGGCTCCCTCCTTCACCCTTCCTAATGTCACCCATAATATTTTAGTTAGTCATGCATGTCGCCACATCTGAAACTTAACAAAGAAAGGATTTACGATGTCTTGTCAAAGACCATGTAGTCCTTGCTCTTGACAGTAAAGTCCAACATAATTAACATAAGTATTACCCTCGTCGGTGACAAAAGTTGTTTAACTACATGTACTATATAATGCGGAGGGACAAACATAATTAATGCGGAGAAACCGGTGGGAATATCAGATGGTACGGTTGACTCTGCATAACAGCAATTATATGGGAGCATGTTTAATATGTGATTATCGGAAAAACAGCAGTTAAACTTTACTGTTTTGTTTTCGACTTTTGTTCTTGTATTCTTAGACATGTTGCGATTAAGCAGACTGTGAATTATGTGGAGTCGTGTATTTTTATTTTCTTCGAAATGACTCTGTTAACCAATATGCCGTTCTATTGTTTTAACTTCTATGATAAGTTTCTTTACGAAACAAATTATCATTACTCAAGTGCTTGAACGCCTCAAAAACTCAAAATTATGAACGTAGACTTCGAGCATAGTATGAGGTCCTACTACAGTTAGTATGCCCACACCTGACGCTGACCACGGGCAAGAGTGAAACACTTAACGTTACTAGATTCTCTTCCATCTTAGCAAGCATGTAGTGTAGACCTAGTCTTTATAGGTCTACTTCTTTTAAGTCTTCTTAACTATTCATTCAATACAATATAATAATAATAATGAAATGATAATAATAATAATAATGATAATGATGATAATAATAATCATAAAAACAATATTAAAGCTAACAAGACGAGTTCATGTAACGCCTATGCATTTCATTACAAAGCCACCTACACCCATGAAATTTGATATGCCACTATTTTTGTCAGTGTTGAGATTTGTAGTCTAGGGACCCTTCGTGTTTCTATTTAGAGAGGCTTTATATTTTAAAAAAAGAAAATCTTCTTCGCAAGGCTTCATGTGTATCTGACAATTGTTGTCTTAATTTTAAAAAAAAAAAGTTCTGCTTACTTCCTTGGTCAGAGTTCATAGGTCAAAGGTCGTGCCATCCTTGCTGTCCGTCATCTGTAACACAAAGACAGTCTTTGGGCCCGTGTCAGAAATTCGCTGTGTAGGCAGGGCAAGCCCATTCGAAGATTGGGTATTGTTAATAATAATAATAATAATAATAATAAATGAGATGTATAAACTTCTTATCCAGGTAATTCCGTTCACGCGATTTCACATTATTATGGCCGCTTCGCTTGCCAGATCACTCAATAATTTCCTCAACTCCCCATTTGTCAGGATACGATCACTGGCATGGCTTGGTACTTATTTTACAAACGATTGAGGAATGTGTGTTTGAGATTTACTACAAGGCATTTACTACATGACTGCTGTGGGAAATCAAACGCACGGTCGTTTAACCCTGGGTTCAACTCCGTGACTACTCAGCCACGCTGCTCGTTGGCTGGTTAGGCCACAGTGTCAAGTTTCCTCAAGAAGTTCATTTCTAAGTCGTCAAATAACATAGTAGCATTGAACTAACATAGACGTGACTGTTGTACAGATGACAGAAGTGATACTGTAGACTACATAAGGTACCAAAACACTGAATTAGTGGCGATTAAGAATATGAACTGCAAATCGTCGTGAGCGATTTCGGAAACATTGTGGATCTATCATAAACTAAGGGTTTGTTTTGAAAAAAAAAAATTCAAGAGTCGATAAGGAAATAGTTCATTGGTAATCTGGACAAGGGTAGGAGCGGCTCTGTGCTCTATACGTTTACAATAAGACTTAATAACCTAATGCACAGCCTGCCCATCTTGAAACGTTATTCAGCCAGGAAAGACTTGAAAGTTGAGATCCAGACACTCTGTTCCAATTACTGCCGCCGTTATATATATACCCATGAATATCAAGACGCATATAATCTTAACAAAAAACAAATAACAACAATATTATCGTTGTATCATATGCTTCCATACAGGATATTGTTGTATGTAAGATTTGTCTAATTAATGAGGTGGATGCCCCAAACCTCCAGACATTCTATATCACGTCACCATAATGTTCCTTATTTGTTGGTATTGACAAAAAACAAGGGAGGGGCGGTTTTCATCTTCTAGCAACCATTTAATAAAACAGCATGGAGAAGTTTTGTATATCAGGATGAGGTCTACATGTAATACAGATGTACCTCATAACCTCGTAGCTCGTGTACTTGAAAAATAAAATCGACACCTTGCTTCGTAAAGGTCCGCAACATTCTGATTCCATTTTTCTCTACCTTTGATTATTTCTTTCCTTCACACACGCCTTTTTTTTTTCTAACTTTGGTCCACATGTTTATAACCACCGACTACGGACCTTTTTATAGACAAAAAGCAATTCATCCGTAGGCTCTTTTGACCTTATCACTAGGTGGGTGGGAGGATTTTTATAGTAGCCGCTAGAGTTCAAAGTGGCGGAGGTCTAGCCTCACGCCTCCACTATGTATTCTTCAAATGAGGGTAAAACTTCATACACGTCTTTTTTTTCTAACCTTGGTCCACATGTTTATAGCCAACGATTACGGACCGTTCCATTGACAAAAAGCAATTCATCCGTAGGCCCTTTTGACCTTATCACTAGGTGGGTGGGAGGATTTTTGTAGTAGCCGTTAGACGTCAAAGTGGCGGAGGTCTAGCCACGCGCCCCCACTGTGAAAAAGCAGCGTCTTCGGACACAGCAACGCGACCAGCTTATAAAGTAGTTATTCATAACCAACTTCATTTCCGCTCTCTCCAGTTTTACCATTCTCTCTTTCTACTCTCAACCCCATTCCACTTTCTCTACCTTTGTAAACCAAGCGCCCCCCCCCCCCCCCCNCTCATTCATTTCTTCGTTACAGAAAGAATTAAGAAGTAATCTTCGAAATAAACAAAGAGAAAATTTACGAAGTTTTACATGATGGCCGACTTAACATCTTTCTTGACGTCAATAAACATAATACGGATATGAGGACTTGCATTTTAAGTGATGGTGGTGTTTTTATTAATGAAATTGGCTCCTACAGTCTTTGTCTTCTGTCGGAGGTTACTACAGGTAATTACTTCATTAACAGCTGCTGACGTCACGAGAAAAAGCCTTCTACGTGTGTGACCCTTCCATGTTCTCCGGTGGGCGAAGACGCTGTGCGTTTACATACAGAAATAAATGATAAAATGCTGTAGCGGATAGTGGCTTCACCCTAAAACACATAGTCAGCGTTACATGCGTGAATAACAGAAAATGGTAGAGCGATAAAGAGACAGACAGACAGACAGACAGAATGAATGAATGAATGAATGAATGAATGAATGAATGAATGAATGAATGAATGAACGGTGTAGCTACGAAAAGTTCTTCAGGAAGATAGACGGACGAAAATAGAAAGAGACAGTAGTTAGGGAAAGAGGAAGAAATTAACTCATGAAAGAAATTATCGGCTGTATTCGGTGGCCATATCTAATGCCTGGAGAATTCATTGTGAAGAGTGAATTGATCCATTGACATTTTACTGTTGTAGTAACCAATATTCTGATTAACAGAAGCACATTTATGGCCTGATGTATGGATAACGGCGAAGCATTGTAACTCCACCTATCTATATGACTATAGGTTGTGTATGCACATAATTTTATGGCAAATTGAGGACAAGAAGACAAACAAATATAAATAAATAAACACCTAACTCACCGACTAACTGACTGACTGACTGACTAACTGACTGACAGACTGACTGACTGACTGACTGACTAGCAGGTTTGCTGGCAGGCAGGAAGGTAGGTAGGCAGGCAGGGAGGCAGGCAGGCAGGTAGGCACACAGATAGAGAGGCAGGCAGGCAGGCAGGCAGCCAGCCAGTCAGTCAGCCAACCAGCCAAACCGACCGGACAGACAGACAGACAGACAGACAGACAGACAGACAGACAGACAGACAGACAGACAGACCCAACTGTATGCATCTAGATATATATACAACTTTCGATTTTACGGCAGAGTGCGCGAAATGGCAGTGCCTGTCACAACAACGTAGCTAACAAAAATATTCCGGCCCACGAAATAGGTTAAAATAACAACGCCTTCTTGCTTTAGAATCATGGTTTTAAATAACAACTTCGAAAATTATTTCGTCTCATTCCCCGATAAGTTTCCTAAAATCATAGACACCTTTGGCCGTATGCAAAATCCATACGTTAAAATAACGTAATGCCTTAGCTGCGGTGAACACTATTGATGTTTTGGGAGTTTCCCGTGGTTACCGCAGTGCGTTAACTAACGTAAGACTTATGCATGCGATCCGCGGTGGAGGAAAACAAAACGATAGTTTTACAACTTCTGTTTACAACATGCAGGATTGGCATCAGGCTAATGGAATGTGAAAGGAGTGACCCTTAGCGCAAGCAAAGCCCTTTTCCAACGACCTCCCATTACTCTAATGTGGATTTCATGCTGACATATTGGTGATGATGACTATGAAACAGATCAGTGGCCGTATGTATAATCCATACGTTGGTTAACGCAATGCGGTAACCATGGGAAACTCTTAAAACATTAGCAGTATTCACCGTGGTTAACGCAATACGTTAATTAACGTATGGATTATGCATACGGCCACTGGAACTCGCGAATACGAATCCGATACTGATTGTTTGTCCTAGGCAGAAAAGTCTAGGGGACTGGATAGGAGAGACATTTTTTTTTTTAATGTTTGAGAATTGGGTGTGTATGTTGCAAAAGAGGGGAGGGGGGAGCTGGGAAAGGGGAAATATTTACTCTCTGGCCCTCGCTGGGACTCAGGACTCGGACTAGCGGCTTTGAATTAGCATAAAGGTCATGATTCGGAGTTTTGTTCTTACGCATCGCATGATTCGACTCATCTAGCGTGATATTCTGACAACTGGNGGAGGAACCGGTTCCTTGGGAGGAACCGATTCCGACCTAAGAACCGGTTACGAGGAAGGACCTGGGTTAAGGCACGCAGTTGCCGATTCTAGATGCGAATCCTGGCCAAGCCAAGAAAGAAGACAGTGCTAGCCGGCTGAGACTAAGCGGGAGGCGCCGAGTTTGACATATTAAATTAAACCCGGGGGAGGGGGGTCGGGGGGGACGCCAATTTGACACAAGAGTAGCACATGCTGAACAGTAATCTTTTTATCCTTATTTCGAAAACATGATGGAAGGTTAACAGTGAGAACAAAAGTGCGGGTGAAACAAAGTGTAATTTAATGCATTCAATTATCACAGTATAATAGAAAAATGCAAATTTAAGCCTGCTTGTCTCCTCAAGAAAAACAAAGCAATGATAATTACATGTAAATATACCTGTATACGACCTTCGATACTTCTCATGTCCTACAAATAAGATGCAAATCTTATCTTTCGACCTTTTTTTTTCTTTGGCTTTTGGACGCACTCACTGCGCCGAAAATGAAACGGTAAAATTGGTTGTGGTGAGAGAGTGCTTCTGACATTCAAGGCACAGAAGGGTCCCACTAAATCCCATGGGGATCTCAACCACTGAAGTAGGGCAAGTGATATATCCCCACCATTGTTTTTCTGCCCACTTTAGGTTGTCCTGCCATATCTTGGAGCTGAACGTGAAAGGGTAGGATTATGCATTTTAATCAGCTACCTACCTACCTATCTACCTACCTACCTACTTACCTACCTACTTACCTACCTACATACCTACATACATACATACCCACCTACTTACTTACCAACCTTTCAACCATCCAGCCAACCAACCAACCAACCAAACAAACAAACAAACAAACAAACAAACAAAAACATCCAACCAGGAAGCCACAGATTTTAGATCTCCCCTGTAATCCGTCAGCAAGTTTTTTGAACCACAGCCTTCAAAGGAGTTTTTGTGGGTTTGCTGGTGGAGGCTTCTATGAGTTTGCTGATGGAGGCTTCTGAGTTGTTATCAAGTAAGTTCTTAAATGCATGGAAAACGCAAATAAAAACAATGCACTTTTTGAAGAACATTCCTAGCCGGTACGACGTCATCTCTCTCTCTCTCTCTCTCTCTCTCTCTCTCTCTCTCTCTCGCTCTCTCTCATGCCCAGAACGACATATAATTGTTTGATAATGAAAGAATTAATACGCTATTATACTTATCATGTATGTAGAATAGGTTCATTGTTGAATGCAATGCACTATCATATTCGTGTTGTATGCAAAATAATGTAAGCCCTCAGAAGAATCACATCCTCATACCTCTCCCGAACAAAGTATAACGCAATTTCTGAGGATGAGGGGAAATGTTACTGTCCCACCATAGACCTTTCTTAATGAGCTAGGGTGATCAGGTGATTCTCGAGCTATTTTTGGATCGGGACAGGGCGGTAACTTCCGGTTTACCATGTTTCAGCTTAATGAAAGGGAGAAATCTTCATCTGGTGCTGAAACAGACACTTTTGAACATAGATAATTTGTGAAATTGAGCAACATAAGTTCGGGGAAGAGAAATAAACTGATTCCAATTGTTTTAGCTCCACTCGGTAAAAACTACATGGCAAGAAATTCATTTGTACCATGTGGCTGCAAGTCCCATGTTACCAGTTTGCCCTATTTCATATAAATTTACCTGAAACAGTTCTCTGGGGTCCCTGCGCATATTGGTAATTTACTGTGTAACATAAGGTCTTTGCATCAATCAGAGATAGCCTCGTATCATGGAACACAATATTTTCTAGCCATGTTTACTGGACCCCGAAAGTGAGTGTACCACCCGGCCTGCTCATGAATGTTCCATGAGAAAGGTCTATACCTCCCTCATACCCAACATGATGTTTTTGAAAATGATCCCAGTGCTAGTATGCCATTATGCCTACCTTGTACGCAGAATGATGTAGTGCCTGACAGCGATACCAGTGATGATACACCACTTTACTTACCTTGTATTTAAGAGGATGTCATATGTGAAAGTAACAGCAGTGTTAGTACCCCATATTACTTGTCCCATACACAGAACGGTGCAACTTTGAAGAATGATGTTAATGACCATACCCCAGGATACTTACCCTGTAAGTACATAGAATTATGTAATGTTTGAGAATGATACAAATGTTAGAACGGCACTATACTTATCTCGTTAGCAGAATGCTGTATAAATTTTGAGAATGAAAGCAATGTTTATTGCCCATCATACACAGTACACAGAATTAAGCATTTTTGAGAATGATACTAGGACCTCATTATACCTACCTTGTACGCAGAATGATTTCACTTTTGAAAACGACACCAGTGACATTATACCATTAGTCTATACCTATTTCATACACAAGGTCAAAAGACTTTTTAGAATGCCACTGATGTTAGTAACCCAGCACATTTACTCTGCACTCAGAATGATGTAGGTTTTGAGCATGATACAAAGGCTAGCATCCCACCAGTCTATACCTATCTCGAGCACAGAATGGTGTTATTGTATTATTATTATTATTATTATTATTATTATTATAATTGTATTGCATTGTACCTTAATTTGTTTTGTAAATATGTTGGAATTGGCCGCAGTGCCTACAATAAACGACTGAACTGAACTGAACTGAACTGGTGATTGTTTTCTGGCTTGCCCGGAAACTGATACTTTGTGTGGCTTTGTCCTTTGGCCAAACTGCATGGACCAAACAAACACAGTCCTGAAGAAACACCTTGTTTTTTAGACTAACAAAATTTAATGCTCAAATCGCGTTTGCTGATTGAAAAAGGGAAATGGCATTCGCTACTGAAGAAAGAAACTGTAATTTATGCCGGGGCGAAATGGTTGATCAATCCCACAAATTGTTTATTTGTCTTTATCTGGCAGCCAAACAAAATTTCAGCGTAAAACCATACTACTGTAACCGTCCTAATTTATCTTTCAGACAAGAGAACATTTTGAAAGTACAGATTGTGCAGTAATTAAAAAATTAGCACCATTTGTATCTTATAATATAATGAAATTATTTGCATGAGAACTGTAAGGAGGAGAGTATATTATTATATTCTTCGTTCTACCTTCATTATCAAAAAGAATTTTGATTTTGTAATGCTCTATATTATGTATAGTCCTTATAATGGGACTGTCAATAAAGGTCATTATCATTGAAAAAGTGTACTTGTTTTTGAGGTATACTTAATATCGAGGTCTACACCTGAATAATGAAATGAAAGAATTATAATAAATCTGTGTATGTGAAATTTTATATTAAGTAATAAAGTATTTTTATTACATGAGTACCTAATTTTAAGTTCCACTATACGCGTATGTTCATTTGCGGTGGGGAACGGGCGGGAGGAGGGTGGGGGAAGAGGAGGGAGAGATTATAGTTAATATATTACCTCAATGAGGTTCCTAATGCAATCGAAACTATTCCAGTCTCTCGTATCGCCAGTTCTGTTGTATACATGCGAAGAATGGGGGTTTTGTGAAGCTCTGCCCATAGAGAGAATCCATCTAAGTTTCTTAAAATCAGTTCTAAGCGTACGAAAGACTACACCCAATGCCTACATATATAACGAGTTATCAGTTTACCTGCTCTACATTGAGAGATATACGAGGATTATACGTTAGGTACTGGTTGAAAATCCTGAAAACACAAGATAATAACCGGGTGCACCTAACTTTACAAAAAACTATTTCATCGTACAGTAAATAAATGGAACCACCGAAAACTGGGCGTCTCTAGTGAAAAAAAATATGACTAACTAACGGATTTGGATATGTATGGGAAAACCAGGGAGAGGAGGATGAGAATTTATTTATTTCGCACTTCCAGCAACGCCTAAAGAATATATTTTTACGTAAGTGGCATGATGATGTAGAAGAACTCAGTGACAGAAGACTCTACAAATATATTAAACCTGGTTTTGAATTTGAGGGATACTTATTTGAAATTCAAGAGAAATATTTACGAATTTCTATTGCTAAATTTAGACTGGGCTCCTATAATTTAATGGTAGAAAGAGGTAGGCGGCAGATGCCGAAAAATAGAATATCCAAGAAGAACCTGCGATATGTGTGAAGTTATTGAAGTTGAATACCATGTTTTGCTTGAAAGCCCCAGATTTGCCATTTTTAGAAATAAGCTTCTTCTCTCTGAAAGAATCATTGTTAAACCTAGTATGAACTAATTAATATCCTTTATGAAAAGCAAAAAGACATTAAACCATTTGCAATTATGTGCCATACAATTTTACACAATTGTCACGAGACTAGCCTTATAAACATCTTCTAGTGAATGCTTGTAACAAGAATTGATGTGTATTATAAATGATTAGGAAGCATTAAAATGTGTACGGACGAGGAGCTTGTGAAGAGAAAGAGATAGAAAGAAAGAAAGAAAGA
>JAWQUT010000511.1:314515-347167 GCA_033807755.1 Ellobium chinense
GATAGCACCATTGATAGGGTATTAGCACTAGTGATAGGGTATTTTCATAACATTATTTTGTCATATCATATTATTGACAGTAGATGTTTCACTTAATTACTGGTATATGCAATATTTTTATTTTTTATATTTCAGAGGAAGAGGAAGACATATTTCAGTGTGGCAAGTGCAAGAAGCAGTTCACATCTCTTGCTACCTTCATAGCACATAAACAGACACAATGTGTTGTGCAGCACCAACAACAACAGCAGCACCCTGCTCAGCAGCTGCAACAGCAGTCAGTGACATTACAGCAGCCCCAGCATTCTCAGCTGACCCTTGGGGCAGGCCCCAGTGCTTTTGCTTCTGCCATCAATCTCAATCGTCCTTTTTCCCAGACCCAGATCAATGGGGCGGTGTCCACTGTGAGTTGGTACTTTCAATAGCTAAAAGTATATGCAATACCATTTTCTGTAGTTTTCATAGTCTACATCTATCTGCACTTAACAAAAAAAAACAAATGAGGGAATGAGAGAATTGATGCATCATAAATTCAGTACAGCTGTTTATGTTGTATATCACTTGCGGTGGAATCAGAACACCTTGTAAAAAATTTAAATAATCATCACTTAACTACTTGTCAGTGCCACAGTTCTGTGAAGGGAGTGAGATAAGGAAAAACAAAGCCTTAGAATACTCTTCATGTCTGATTAAGATAAAAATCATCCTTCCATGTGTAATGAAATGAAGATTTCATCTTGTATGATATGGAACATGATACAGTAGAATCTAAATTTTTATTGTGTACCACCACCGTCTCTGATTTGAAATGGAAAGGGTGAGTGTGGAAAACTGCTGATATTGATTAAGAAAGACAGGACTTTTCCATCAAGATGTTGGGTTTTTAATTCCTTTGTGCTATTTCCTTCATTAATTGTTGTCACATGGATGAATCACACACAGCCATGATGCACCTATACAATATCATCTAGAATTAAATCATGGGAATTTGGACTACCACAAATGACTCATATTCATGAATCATTAAAAAGTTATTGGCATGTATGTTTATTTTCAGATCAACACCAATGCTCCAATCCTTCAAGCACATCCTTGCCTGACAAGATCACTGAATCAGCCCAGCAATGCAGTGAGCGCTAGATAGAGTCCTTTAAATATAATTGTGACAGGCTAGAAATTTCAGGGGACAATGCTGTGTAAATTAGAATCTTAGTGCTCTGTCTGTACTGGAATGTGTTTTCATTAGAAACAAAAAAAAAAACTAACTCATTGGTAGTGCTTTATACGCCATTTACTAAATACAGTTGACTGCTTAATTGCAATTCAGATAATTGCAACATAGTCTGCATAACAAAATACTATATTACTTGAGTGACATTGTCAGATAATTACAACTCCTTTTAAATAGAACTTTTTCCTTGCTTCTGGGGGAATTATGATCTAACGGAGTTGACTATAGTGACTGTAGATTAGTATTGATCCAAATGTCATTTACTTACTGTGACACGTTTATTATCAGTGTAATCTCTTCCCTACAGCCCACTTTAACACTGAGTGGTGTGCCATCATCCCCTATCTCTCAGCTGTCACAGAACATGGTCTTCACAGATGACATCATGGCACTGACCAACCTGGACACAAGCACATTGGGGACACCCACGATTCAGATGGTAGGCCATATATGCAGTATAATCCTGTTCAGATGAAACTGAAGGGATTGGCCAAATCTTGGCAGGTTGAGCAAGTTCTGTGTTATCCACTTACAGTATAATGCAAGGCGAAATGATCGTCTTGCATAATAGTTGCAAGAGTAGAGTTTGTTTTGCTGTACTTTTGAACTGCTTGTTGACGGGCATTAGGCAGAAGCAGATGCATTCATTAAGCACAGCCAAAGAACTTACAGATACTTGGTCATTCAAATCTAGAGGTGCTAAATCCTGTCCAAGTTTTTTAGGATCTTAGCTTGTAAGCAACATTTCTGTTATTTTTCTTTTTTTTTTTGTAATTTAACTGGTAGGGGATGCCGTAAGCATAGTAATGTAAGCACTAAGCCATTACGGACTTCTAGGCACCAAGCCAAGCTTGACTGTAATATGTGGCTAGTGTTGAAGTCTGTAGTCAAATTATTATGCAGAGATAAGCCCTGCTGTTTCTGTTAGTGTGCAGTTTTTCTCTGTTGGTTTGATTGCTTGCTTATAACCTCCCTTTAAGTAAACAGTTTATGTTGAAGATTATAAGGCTCCTCATTTGTCTCTAACTTTCACTTCAATAGGTAACAGGCCCCATCCAAGGCCAGACAGCCAATGCTTCCAATGGAGTGGCCATTTTTAGCCCCATTACCAGCCTGGCTGCCACCCCAAACAGTTTCAATCAGACAGCCGGCCCAGGCCAACTCTTGGTGCAGCCAGCTCAGCACATAACTCTCACCACCATCACTGATAAACCCATCCATCAGCAGACACAGCAACTCCAGCAGCCAATCCAGCAGCAACAGTTGACACAACCTATGCCACCACCTCCTCCACCACCACCAGCAACCATCCCTGTCTCCCAACCTGCTCAGCAGACCATTCAGCCACAGATTTTCAAGCCTAGTCCCACCAAAGCAGGTAGGCTACCACACCTCAAGGGGTTAGCAATCAGTATTATCATATTATTGGTGGATGTTAAGCCAGTGTTTAAAGATCAGTATCAGAATTCAGCCGGTAGGGCTGGAGGTTGGAAGAATGGAGAAGAGGGAAATTATTTGACTCAGCTGAAGCTTGGAAATGATGTTTTGGTCTTGTCATTCCTGTTAGATTATATTTTTGTATGTAAAGCAAGTTTATTAGGCTCATTTGCCAATAAGAGATTTTGTTTGCATCAGATAATGAGCTAGGCAATTATTTTTCAACGGTTCAGGGTATCTAATAAATTTGTTCAACCACTCAAGTCATGAATGCTGTTTGTTGCAGCTGTTACACTTTCTGTAACATGGTGTGCCTAGAGAACCAAAAAAGGTGTTGTGTTGGGTTGTTACCTGAGGCTTTGCAACCTTGGGTATGTTACAAAACCCAGTTGTATACAGTTATCTTTATACATCGTGATCTTTCATTTCAGGTCGTAAATCAGCACAAAACAATTTCATCACCGTACTCAATCCAGATAACAGTGTGAGTCTCCTCAGCACAAGGAAAGGGAAGACTGCCAGGAATGCAAAGAACCATGTAGAGGCAGTGGAGGAGGAGGCAAATGCTAAACTGAAGCTACAGGTACAGATGGATCAGTAACATAAATTTTTAAACATTAAAAGTGTTGGTCTTGCTCCAGCAATGCTTGTTTTTATTTCATCCCAGGAGTTTGTAATCTATTTCAGTAAGTTTGATCAAAAGGTGAAACATTCAGGATGAATTCTACTTTGTTTTAACTCCCTTGCTGTGTATAACATACATGTACATCTTTACACTTTGGTCCAAACAGCACTTTGATGTACACAAATGTCCCAGAAGTAGCGTATCGGCTTTGTATCCAATGCTCCTTTATATTTTATTTTCTTTGTAATTAACTGTTCCTGCATACAGGGGCGCAAACTAGCCCTAGTCATGCTGAGGCATTATGAAATCCTATCTCAGTCAAACCTCCACACAGGTTAATTGACTGATGGTAATTTGGTGGTATCAGCACTTGACTAATATAATGTAGTGAAGAGGTTAAAGAAACATTATTGACTGCAGTTTGACTTTGAATGACATAGGTGATCTCATATCATGATATGAATTGTAGATGCCACCATTACACTCATTGTTGATGGTTAAAATAGTTACCTTTCTTTTCTGTTGTGCTTACAGTGTGAGTACTGCAACAAACAATTCACCAAGAACTTTGACCTGCAACAACACATCCGAGCCCACACAGGAGAAAAGCCCTTCCAGTGCATTGTTTGCGGCAGAGCATTTGCACAGAAATCTAATGTCAAAAAACACATGGCTACCCATAAGGTTTGTTTCCTCAGTGCACATTATTGTAAATGTAGTAAGCTTCTTGGAATTATTGTTCATGTATTGCAAACTCTTGTAATTTCTGTTTTTTTATCAGATAACAAGAGCACTGAATTGTTTATATGAAAGTCACTGAATAATTGCAACTCCTTGTTGTCACAACGTTTTTCAAGCTTCCAAGGAGTTGCAATTAAGCAGGGTCAGCCTCATCTATGTTCATCTTTAGCCAGTTCTCCATTAATAATTGCCAAATCCCATGACTCTTAACTATTAAGATGAAGAATTGAGCACACTGTAGTTTTCACTCTCTTTATCCATTGGTACTACTAATGGTAGCCAGGCTTGTGGAGGTTGTGTTAACTATGAAATCAAAACTGTGACTTGACTCACTTTAAAATGCAACTACATGTACTAAAAGAGCTTGACAAGAAAACATGCTCAAAACTTGAAATTGTTTTAAATCACAACATACTGAACTAAATGTTCGCAGCTATTATTAAGACTGTTATTTCTCTTTATGTAATATAATATGCAAATGGATAACACAAAACTCATTTAACTCACCAAGATTTAGTCAGTCCCGTAACTTTCATGTTAACAGGGTTCTGTTGTTGTGTTAACATAGGTTTGGCCTTGTGGAACCTCCAACACTTTACCAAAGCAGCCAGATCCTGTCATTGAAGACAAGGATTCACAGTCATCTTCCATGTCATCTTCACCTACATCATCATCATCATCATCTATAGTCATGCCAGCACCAACAGCAATCCCAGTGACTACCTCTGTGATAATTCCAAATGATACATCGCTGTCAGAGTCACATCACCACACTCATGAGATGCTGAAGTCAGCTGTTCAACAGGTTTGTTCACTTTTATACTGTGAGCCTTAAGATGCTATGGAAAATACAGTGAAACCTGTTTATGACATTATTGTTTATAAAGGAAGCTGCTGTGTTATGTCTAACATAGTTTCAGCACCCCATTTCTATCTCATCTTTGTTAATGTTAATCAAATGGGACCGGAAGAGCAAAAATGTAGATGATGTAGCACAACTGCCCCAGTCGTGCATGAGTTTTTGCATGAGTAATATGGTTTGATGGCTCATGCATGGGTGAAATAAAAACAAACTCCCTCAGCCTTACCTTGAGTCTTTGCAAGAATTGTGTCTGTGCTAAAAGAGACTGGTATCACAATGCAGTTACTGGTTCTTTAAGGCTAATGCTGTGGGTTCACAGCATGTAGTGACATGCCAACAAAGCATGTGTTGGTCATGAAGCTAGTAAGGTCAGAACTATCAGTTCCTGCCATTGTTTACACAGCATGTCAGGCACAGTGTATTGGGGATTGCATGCAGTGTCACCAAAGCAAAGTCTGCATATTTACACTTAAAACCATAAGGCTCTCTCAGGTTACTTGTCTTTTCCTCATATCTGAATTCAGAAACAGCTGAGCCCAGCCATGATGGTCAAATTTTAAAAGTCCCTGCACCACTGATTATTACTAGATTCCAATGTATTGGACTGCTTTGTATAGACACTTGGTCTATCATGACTTCATGAAGTTGTAATGAATGTTCTCTCATCTACAATATGCTGACATGGACCAAGCTGCAGGAAAGATAATTCCCACATGAAGTAATTATATTGACTGTCTTTTATATGGTAGTCAATTACACACTTGAGGGGGCATTCTGGATATCAGTATTTTTGCAGTTGTAGGGATATCTCTTAGGGATGTCCCCAAATTGTCGCTGATGTACTTCTTGCCAGAACTTGCAGCCCTGATTTGAACATGATGGGGTAGTTGCAGAATTCACAGTTCATGGTAACATACAGAAACAGTTAAAAAACATTTGTATGCTGAACTTCACAGAAGGTTGTTGCACTTCAGCAAGATAAGGCAGCATGTTAAGCAATATATTTTGCATTTGAAATAATGATGCTCCTTGCACAAATTATTTGTATATTCTTTTTTGAACCTATGACCAGGCAAATGAGGCTTCTGAAGATGGGCCGAAGGTGAAGGTGGTGGTGGACAACTCATATATTTGCCAGTACTGCCCTGCCAAATTCAAAACTTACTACCAGCTGAAAACTCATCTAGTCAAGCACAAGGGTGAACAGGTAAGACGACCTGTGTATCATATTTTGCGAGGACTACATCTCTAGACTGTTAAGAGGCCCCACTACCCTTGCATTAAAGACTATAATGTATTACTGTGATGCATGCTGCTCTTTCCTAATTTAGTACTTTCTGGATACAAGATGGTGGGCTAGAGTACCCAGTAGTATACTGATTGTTTTTTATTTGCATCATAATGGTGATTTTAAGATCACTGAATCCCAAAATAGAGTTGCTACTTCATCACACATGTATCAAAGACATAGTAATTCACATATTTGCAGAGGAATTTTATATTTCCTAGTTCAGTTCTCATACGAGGGCAGGCTGATAATTAAGTTCCGTTTGATCATAACTTTTTAATTTTCCACAGCATATACATAAATAATACATCAAACGAAAGCTTAACAACTCAGNACGAAAATTGACTGAGTTATTAGCAAACGGAACTTAATTATCAGCCTGCCCTCGTATATGTTGAGACTATGTTTTCCATTGATTGCATTAGCCGTTTCCTTAGCAAGAAGACCATTAACCAATTATTACAGTAAAACAAATGGCGGACCAATTAAGTGTTGAAATTGATTATGAGAAACAAACAAAAGGGTTTTACTGTTTTTTGACTGTCATGCAAATATGGGCTAAATGCTAAATAGCTGAAGGTCTGATTCACTTGCAGGTGTACAAATGTGTGATGAAAAATTGCGGTCAAGTCTTCCGTGATCTGGATACCTTCCTTGAACATGTCAAGTCTCATGAGAGTGAAATGAGCTACCGCTGCCACCAGTGCCATAAGTACTTTAAGACTCTTTATGATCTGGGGGTCCATCAGTATACACATATCTACATGAATCAAGGAGTCAAGTCAGGTCTCAGGTTAGTATTATAAGCCAGGTTTGTGAAAGCCTTGTCTGTTTAGCCACTTTTAAATAAGCAATTCCCATTAAATCCCACAATATGCACCTGTGCCCACTAAGATATCATTTACATGTTTTTTTACAAAATCTAAAACCTTAAATTAATATAGTTAGTAACAAGCAGTTGAACGATCAGGGGAGGTTAGCAGCAAGTTTTTACGACAAGATGTTATACATAATGGTAGTCTATGGTTTACAATTCTCTGATTATTGATTATTCCCCTTTCCCTGGCGTTGAATAGGCGATTGTCATGACTATATGTGATCTGTGCATTCATCAGCAGATATGCATGTACACATCCTCAATAGTCTGATCAGTTTATTCAAATATTTCAAATATTTTTGACAAAGGTGTTAGTGTCAGGTTAGTAGCTGCATTGGTTTAACAACTTTTTGTAGTAAACATTTTTTCAGGATAGTACTGCTGATACTGTATATTGAAATCTCACCATCTCAGCTTCAGCCATGAATAAATATGACAACTGAGAATAGAGACAAGTTTTTAGTTATTACCTTATAGAAGTCAGAAGTTGCAATTCATTGCAGTATCACATTACCATCTGATTACGAAAAGAAAGCATATTACACCAGATGACAGTCTTTAACTGATGAAATAATGCTGATATCTTGCTGTCTGTCTTTATGATTACATAAAATCTCAGGTTGAAGGATTCAGTCAGAAGATTTATTTACCGCAATAGGTATGAGCTTTCGTAATTCCTCTACACTTGTTACTGCATCCTTTATTTTCCGTATTGAATTTACCCACAAGCTCAAACACGTATCAGCTTGAAATTCACCTTTCGGAATCAGCTAGCCAGGACAGGTGTTGCTTGAAATCGTGAATGACTAAATTAAGCTTAAAGCTATTGGTAAAAAAGTGAGTGGAGATGTAACTATGAACTAATAAAATGTGGTAGACTCAGGCCTGTTTTAGCCAAGGGGAGGCTTTGATTAGGCTAATTTAGCCATGTGGATAGCTTTTTTCAGCTTGTTTAGAAAGTTCAATTGTTGACTGCTCCTCTCGAAACTGAACTTATTAGTTCTTCTGTATTTAATCAAATCTACCATATATCTGTCAATTAGTGTATGCGTTCTGTTTTGTATACAGACATTTCCAGTGCACCAAATGTGGGAACAAGTACACGACCCCAGAGGCCCTGGAACACCACATGTCAACCACAAGCCATGACTACAAGTGCATACATTGTAACAAACAATTCAGCTGTGAGAGATTCCTACGCAGACATCTGCCTATACATGGCTCAGAAGGTATTTTTGAGTAGCATGCGTAGTATTATATGGGGTTGCTGATGTTATAAGAACAAGACATAAGATAAGATAAGATAAGAATAACAACTTTATTATCCATGACATGGAAAAATTGGCTTGGTTGCAGTATACATGTACACAGTATATAAGAATGAGGAAATGGCTTTTTCATGTTAGCATTTTGTGTGTTGTTTTTTTCTTTTTTACTGATGTGTGCAGAAATTGTGCATACCACGTAATTACACTCTGGAACTTACATGCAATTTATATCAATAAATTGGTGAATCGGTACAGACAAGAGGATAGATTTTTGCCACAGCATTATTTTCTGAAAACAGTTGGCAGTATAGCGTCTTGGAAGAGTTATTGGTGTCTCTCTCTCTCTCTCATTTGTGAAAATGAAAAGTAATGCTTACTAGGAAGATCATGAGGCACAACTTAAGAAGAACAGAAGACTTGTTTTCTGTTTGTGTTATACTTGTGCTCTACCAGGAGAGTGTTCTTTCTATCAAAGGGGCATGTCAGTTAGAATGTCCTTGCACGGCTTGCCGGAATATCACTTCCTTCTGAATTGAATAAATTGAGTTTTAGTTATATGGGAGAGTTCAGATAGGTTAGCACAAACATTTTGATACTTGGAACTCTGGTGGCTGACTAGGCTTATCTTGGCACTGCAATTTTTATGCTTTTTATGCTCTACTTCTGCTTTAATTATTATCTGTAGCTGATTTTATGTTCATCCTCTCACATCTTTTCTTTATGAAGTTGCGTTTACCAGCATTCATTTATCTTGCTTCTACTGTTGGAGGCTTCCGAGCCATTGTGTCTGACCCAGTTGTTATAAAACTATTTACTTCTATAGTTATTGTCGTGGCTGTAGAGCTTAAAAGTTTTGCTATTTGTACATGAATATCCTCTGTCTCATTTTGAAGGGATCATTTTTTAAGATAAGAAATACATCCAAGAAAGAAAAAAAACATGCCCGGTTTTTTATATGGATTAAACACGTAAGCACATCATTATTCAATATTGAGAAAATTCAAAAGATTTCTTGAAGAAAATTGGGCAGGAAATGTGATTTACTTTAAATTAGGTCATTTCCGGCCACATCTGGATCAAGAAACTTGATTCTACTTGTACTACAGAATCTGGACAAGAAAAAGTAAAGCAAACTAGACCAGCTGAGTCAGAGTGTGTCAAGGGGGAATTAATCTTTTCTGAGAAAGTAAAAAAAAAATTAGGTTATTTCCTCTTCACCATAAAGCAATCAGGAAGTAGAGGTTTGTGACACCTATTAGAAGGGCAAATCACTCATAGTGTACAACCCAATTAATCCGCTAATATATAAAATCCCCCTTTTTTGGGGCCCTGCCAGACAGTGTTAGGGTGTAGGAATATGTAAAATGACCTGGGATCTAAGTAAAGCATCCAATTTTAAAGTTTCAGGTACAATTTAAGCCTTCTAGATAAAAAAATAAAATGTGTAGACCTATGTATTTGCACACGTTCAAAACCAGTCAAATGAAAAATTGGGGACCAAATCAGAATTTGAGGGGATCTTTTTCAAAAGACATTTGTGAAAAATTTTGGGCGTTGACCCCCCCTTTTTTTTCCCGTCAAAAGATCAGGCAAAAGAAGTACTTTAACCTCCATGGAAGAAAGTTTACCAAATCACAGTGGTATATGTAGAATAACACAAAAGGGCCAACAGAAGAAAAAACAATAGGTGTCAAAGACCTAGATGTGGCTCCATGTCCATGGCAGCCAAAGTTAAAAGTACAATGTATAGTATAAGGAAATCTGCTTAATTGCAACTCCCTGGGAGCATAGAAAAAGTTGTGAATAAATGGAGTTGATATTATCCGGTGACTTTCATAGGTTTTTTATATAGCATTTTATCATGGAAAATATTGCGATTAAGCGGAATTTGCAAGTGTTTAGATTGCAATTAAGTGGAGGTAATTGTATCTCTGAAGCAGTTTTAGTTTCCATAATGTTATCTAGTATGAGGGATGACTGCACTAATGGTAGTTCAGTATCAGTTATATATGAATGAGGTGAATAGGGCAAAAGAGGATTCCATACCAATACCCTGCACCAGTCATGTTTAGATGGCATTATATGCACTGCATTCCACATCTCCCATTTTTTTTTTTTTTTAAAGAAAAAACTTTCTGGGGTGGGGCAGGATTTCGTGTAGCTTTTACATTGTGCATGTCCTTTGTACTGACATCTTGAAGCTGGATGCCCCAGCAAATATTACTTTATACATCAAACTGTCTGCCCATTGTCCCGAATCCAGATCTGTTAAGATATTTTATATAGCTACCAGCATCAGCATACGAAATGGATTTGATAAAGAAAACATGAACTGAACTAAGAGAACAATGGCAAACTGAGAGACAAGAGCCAAGCCCTTCTGTGTCACACAGGCCACCGTCTCCTGGGAAACTCCTGTAGACAACTGGTACTGCTAGCAATGCCTTGTCTAGTCAAAGTAACCAAAATACTGCAGTTATTACTAGTTCTCCTGCCACAGCCGTAGATCATACCTATCATGCTAGGATGATTAAAACTTATCACAATGAAATACGACAAAAATTCCTTGCTGACTTGTTGAGCAGGGATGTTCTTTGTCGAGTTCAGTATGGTTCAGTTACGGAGACTGCATAGCCTATTATAACAGCATCGCTGAGCAGTCAAAGTCAACAGCATCTTGCATAGTGTATCTGAAGATTCTTTGCTACCCAATTTTAGTCAACAGTTTGAAGATGCAAGGGAGAGGGTGAGACTGCATACATATTAGTACATAGGATTAAAGAAAATAATCATCTATGTGTTCCCACTTATACATCACCAGTTGGGTTCTTCCTGTTTCCAGATTTCAAATTTTCTGTCCCTGGGACATGCTGGATTGTTCAAAATCGCTACTTTGGATGGGATGCAATCACCTCAAGAGTGACCAATTGAGAGTGTAATTAAGGAATTCAGAAGCAGTGTGCTGTCACAGAACATTTTGAGGGGCAGTTGTTATAGGCGATATAAGTCCTTTAAGGCTGTGCACTGAACAGTTATGAGGTGGTGCAAACTTGTAAGTTTGGTTCACATGTGCCCATGTATTGGGAAATGAAACAGTTTTTTCACGGTCTCGTGAAATTTTGAAAATTCTTTGTTATAGGGTAATGCACCAAGCTGATAATCTGTGATTGACTCAATTGTAACGCCCTTTTTATCAAGGTCTGATTCCATCTCCGTTAAGTTAGTGGCAATATGGTAATATTTGTATGTGAATCTAGTTGTGGACCACTCCCTGGTAACTCAAGTAGCTGCCATTTCATGCATGTAATTTTTATCTATTTTCACCAGTAGTCATTCATTTCCCTGATTCTCTCTTGTTTCATCTCTCAGGTCTGATTCCATCTCCGTTAAGTTAGTGGCAATATGGTAATATTTGTATGTGAATCTAGTTGTGGGCCACTCCCTGGTAACTCAAGTAGCTGCCATTTCATGTTTGTAATTTTTATCTGTTTTCACCAGTAGTCATTCATTTCCCTGATTCTCTCTTGTTTCATCTCTCAGGCCAGTTTGAATGCCACCAATGTAAGAAGAGGTTCAAGACAGAACACTACCTGAAATCCCATCTGTTGATCCACACTGGCGAGACACCATTTGCTTGTGAACTCTGCCAGGCAGCCTTCAACCGCAAGGACAAGCTGAAACGTCACATGACTATACACGACTCAGTGAAAAAATACAGATGCCCCTTCAGGACAATATTAGGTATGAGAAAAGACTCTGTGGGGTCACTGCTGACGTATGCATCCATACTCTTAGTCATGTAAATGTAGACAGGAAGCAGGGATTGCAGAGTGCCGAAAATATTTGGAAAAGTGACAATCAAATCTCAAAAAAGCAACTTGTGTCTGGACAAAGTTTCATATGTTGATCTTAGTTTCCACAAGTTTCACCATTGACCATTGCCATCCTGAATAAAACCTCAGCTACTCAGATTTCAGTGGATTGATTTAGCAATTTGAATTTATTCCGCATTTTGAGTTTATGGGGTGAACTTAATGTAGGAACATAGAGCAATGGACCAGAGCTTTGCAACAAGTTGACAAGGAAATCAGGTGCATGAGGTTAAAGTTCATGGTGTTCCTACTCTATGCGGCAAAGTTTTGGTTTTGGAGTTAAGCTGTAATACCCATCATCCCTCCATGTAAACGGTATCTGGAACTTTATTAAGAATTGCAATTTGCTCTATTGTTTATTCATGAAGTAGAAGTCTTGACAGTAATTCTAATTTTCCATTGAGGCAGCCACATAAAACTGATCTTAATTTAATGATGAATTTCAGTGGCTTCTAGAGTTGATTCACATCAGGCATGTTTTATCATGTCTATACTAAAACTGATATTTTGGATATTGTGAATTGTCTTGATAAAGCTACTTTACATAGTTCTATGGAGCCATCTAGAAGAGCCAACACTGCAACAAAAGTCCGGTTGCATCAGGCATAATCTCAATCTGTCTTTCCCGCTTCTTTGCAACTGGGTCTTCATACTGGGTCTGGAAGACTGAAATGTACCTATTATGGCTTGACTGCCTCACCCTCATATGAGTTTTTGCAAAAACAGGGTGGTTTAACAACTTAAGCAAGAATGAAATCGTCTCATTACGAACTGATTACCTGTGGCTATGACATGTTTCATCAGTAGTTGATAGTAATCGCATGTAACATTGTCAGTGTGAAGTCTGTATGTTCACATATGAATCATAACTAGGCAATTCAGATTGCTTCTCAATTTTTCATACTTCAGCTTGAAAACAATGATCATGAAGGCACTGTTTAGAAAGTCCTGATCACTGTTATTGCCATCAAGCTCCTGAGTATAATAATAATAATAATGATAATAATAATTTATAATACTAATTAATTCAGTTTATAAATCTTGTATCCGGGCTAATGCATGCTCAAGTGATTTACACTATTATTACATCAGCAGACCTGATTACTTGTGACTTTCTCAACTCCTTGGGAAGAATACAGTGCTGCTTCAATTACAAGTGCTGATCACTACCATTCTGACATCTTCCACTGTATCTATCCAGAATGCACCTTTAGGAGCTCCTGTGAATATGAACAAGTTGTTTAATTTATCCTCAGGATGTACCAAAGAGTTCAACAGGCCAGACAAGCTGAAAGCCCATATCATCACCCACAGTAAAGTCAAGCCTTACAAGTGCAGTATGTGTGGCAAAGGCTTTTCACGAAGACCTCATCTGGTGGAGCATGAGAGAGGACATAACTTGGATTTCCGCTTCAAGTGTGAAAAATGTGGCAAGGGATTTTTCCGACCCAAACTCTTCAACGAACATAAATGTCAGCCGTCCAAGATGGGTGCAGAGCAACATTTCCGGCCAAGGAACAGGCGGAAAATTGGCCGTCCAAGAAAGAGAATGATAAGTATAGCTCCAGATTCTGTGTCCAAAAGCCGGGGTAAACAGTATCCTTCAAGTACAAGAACAAAGAGAAAGATCATGCAGTTACCCAGCCAGGTAGTGAATCAACATGTGTCAGTAAAACAGAGATTACGCCAGCAACAACAGCAGAAACAGCTTAGGGCCATGAAGAAGGAAGCAGAGCAGGCTGGTACAAGTAGTACTGGCTCGAAAGGTGACAGCTGTAGTTATCCAGAAGCAAAATCATTGTCAGTAGAAGTAGTTAAAGCGCTCCCAGTGGTCACATCTTCTGTACCAAACCAGGAAATGGTTGATGTAGATGGTGTAGGCACTATGAGTGTTCAAATCCCGGGGTTGGATGGAGGGAAGGAGGATGTTGGTGACACACTTGGACATGTCCAGCAAATCAGTCTCGGGCCAGGTGGTGAGCTGGTCGACCACTATGTTGTTCATCTGACAGAGTCGGTGGATGGCAGCGGGCCAACAATACAGACAGCCTTCATACCTGCTGTGTCTGGAGGCCAGATCTTCAGCACTCCTGCGGGCATGGGGATTCGACCTATTGCCATCATAGAGGCTAGATCTTTCAATGTGGATTCAAGTGGCTCACAGATTCTTACAAGTGATGGAGCAAATGCTATCATGAGTTCAAGTCAGGGCCAAGGCGGCCATGGTCAAGAGCAGGTGTCTGTTAGCAGCAGTGGGTATATCACTGTGGCGGAGGGGACACATATCATAAGTGATGGCAAATCAGAGATGAAAGATACTCGCATGATCATGCTCTCGGATGGAACAGCAGGTGTGGGTGAGGGCCATGGCATCATGGCGGCTAATGGTGGGGATGTTATGGTCAGTGGTCAGCATGTTGTGGACACGAGTGAAGGACCTCATGGTAATGGTGTGGATGGGGGCCAGGTGAAAGAGGAGGCAGTGATGGTCATTGGGAATCACAGCATGATGGTCTCAGCCAATGAAATGGTGACGGGGGAAGTTGAGAGTGCTGGAGACATGATGGATGGGTCTCTGTCCCTCTTTGCCCCACCGGTCAGTGCAGATGGTTATGTGGGTGGTCAGGTGGTTGTGTCAGGGGATCAAGCTTATATTTCTTGTTCCTCTCATCTCGTGGACTATTCAACTGCTGACACAGTATTGCAAGGACCTAGCTGAAGATGACAGTGGTGAAAATGGACTAGTATTTTGAAGTGTCTGAACTTGTGGACAAGATTAGGCCAGGGCAATTGAAATTTGCTCCGATGCCCTACCGACAATCGGACTCATTTCATCTTTTGTGAAGACAGCTCGAATTTTGTAATGTATTATTTGAGAGATTAGGGTCTTCTGTTCCCGTGTTAAGTCTCATTCATGTGTATTAATTTATGTATTTTAATACCCCCCCTCCCCCCAANNNCCCCCTCCACACTGTGATCAGTGGCAAATACATTTGCTGAGAAGACTCCTTAAAAGGTTTGGAATTTTTACCATGGAAAAGTGATATAAACTTTTACTTCTGCTGATGTTGCATCAGAAACTGCAATGACTCTGACATCAGAAACTGCAATGACTCTGGCATCAGAAACTGCAATGACTCGTGCAGTATAACACTGGTTATCAAGGTAAATGGCTGTCCAGGGACCAGGTCATGAAAAGGTACAATCTTCCTCCCATTGTCTTGCCTTTTCATCTTCTGTAGTTTCTTCCACCATTATAATTTCATCAAAGCCCCTATCCTGACTTAACAGTAACAGGTACTCAGAGAAATCTGTAATAAGGTCTTTAATAGGGTTTTGTCAGTTTCTGTACTCCAGGGATTCTAAGTGTCTCTTTATGGGAGCAGATCGCATAATTGAGAGCAGTGGTGAGTTTCTTGTCCTTTGAAGGAAAGCCTGCATCCTGTGCAGAATGACAAGGCCCTCTGCAATTCATGACATCTTCGATCATTTGCTTATGGGAAGTTGCTGTCTTTATTTCCAGCACTTGTTGTGCTGCAACATTTCCCATCATCCTTCTTCTTACTTCCTGCTCGTCATGGTGCTTTGCTTATAGTGCTCTGGCTAACTTGCTTGTACTGCTCATCAGGTTGGCACTTTTTGTAGAGATGCCTATCCCAATCATTCCCCCCCCCCCCCCCCNNNNAATGCTATATTGCATGCCCCCTTTGGGCAAATAGTGTCTTCCTTGCTTTGTTCACCATTTCATCAGTACATGTGTTGTTGAACCTCTTAACAGTGAACTCTTCAAGCACTTTTTGATGATACTGGCTCACTTCTGAAAGTGAGTGAGATAATTAACTAAAAGTTATATTCTCTGCAGGACATTTTTGCCATGTTGCCCATGTCTTCTTTTTTCTACACCCATGAAATACTCACACTGAGTCACATCTCATGTAAACATGGGAAAGAATAATCCCTATATTGTTTCTGGGCCTAAAACTAAGTAAGACTTTCTCATGGAAGCAAAAGTACCAGAAGTTTTTCCCAGGCTAAATGCAACCCACTGCTTCTCTGCTGATAGTATTTAATAAAGGGGGGGAAGGGGGGAAGGAGAACCACAGCATCTGTATCCACAATCGAATTGTTTTGCCTCTGTGCCTACTTTTGGCAGCATCACATGCTTGGAGAAATATTCTCCCATCAGCCTGTTCTTAAAGACATGGTGAGAGCGATATTAGCAGATGATATCTGGGCCATGCATAGCATTTAGTATGGTGGTACTTTTTGCAGTTTCTATCAACACTGATTTCAGCAGTTTGGACAATGCTGTCTTGTTTTGGTCATTCCTGAGATATTCTCTCCTGTTTTCTTCGTCCAGTGTTCTGTCTGCAGATTTACCTCACTTTTGTCTGGCAGATGAGTTGCAACTTGTGCAAATTCATAAAAAACAACATCAGTCCTTGTGACTTGCAATGAAGTGGATATGACTTTGTTAACTTAAAGTTGCTTAGCTAATTCCACAAAATTAATCAAGCCGGTGGGTGGGTTAAAGTGAACAATGACCACACTGTCATAGATGGTCCATTTTGAAGGTGGTGATGGTTCTGCTGTCAGAATTTTTTGTTTTGTGTCTGAAAGAATTCATGATGGAAGATCTGCCTTGCTTTTCGTAGAGAGCAAATGGTTGCTAGTGTAGAAAGTGTTGCCATATTTTCTATATTTTTTTGAGTGAACAACTCATTGGGCTCGCTCCCTCTTCACTGACAAATAACAAATTAATGTATGTATCTGGGAGAAGAAGTTGTAAGAACTGATAAGCTCTTTTATCTTTGCTTCAGTTTTGCTTTTGCTGAGCGATTTCACTGATGACAACAGTTTCAGCGTGTTGTTTTTTTTTAACTGGTCTGTCACCTTTTGTTTCCTTCCAGCAGTCTCTCTTCAATAAATTCTGAACACATGATTTTTCTGCAGCTTTATAGATTTCTGATGGACTCAGTGGTTTCTGTGTTTGCTGCTAAGCCTGTCTCCAGATTGACAGTGCAGAACCACTGATTTCAGGAAATGGATTTCCAGGCACATTGAAGACATCTGTCAAACTCTTTACGTCAGCAGAAAATCCACTTTGCTGTTATCCATCTGGCGCTTGCTGTGTTTTCTCTTGAATCTTGGCATTTTTGTTTCCCCTTGAATCTTAGCATTTTAGTATCAAACTCAGCAAGATATCAACAAAATGAGGGGCTGCCAACATCCATCTTTGTAATGTTGTGAAGTCTCCATTACACTTCTCATATTAAGAGATCATTCCAGCTTTTCATTGTTTTACTCATAAGCTTGGTCAGTGCTTAATGTTGAGAAAGACCATTTGATCTTGTTCCTAACAGAATTGCTCATGGTCAGTTTCAGAATCTGTTGATGGTAGAGCTTTCATATCCCTTAGTTGTATTGGCACCAATTGTACGTACAGTAATTTGTTTTGTCAAGTGAGAAAAGGAATGACAGGATCCCCTGGAAAACGTTCAAGCAACAATGAAAATTTCCAGTTCTTAAAGACACATGGTTAGCAATTCTAAATGCATGATGGGATCCCAAAGAAAAATTGATGGGCCATTTTATTTTGCACACCATTGGACATTGTCCATCTCACAACTGTGTTCTGCTCTCATGATCATGAAAGCTTCTGACTTCAGGATTGCCAAGCTGCTAGAAGATACTTAATGGGGATATCTTGTTCACTTGATGTGGCTTGCTTTTGCAAAAAGAGTCTGGTGTGTCAGCACTGCAAAAACCAGCCTTCAGCAGAGCATGAATGCATCCTTAGGCAAGGTTCCCTTGTTTCCAGAAACTCCCATTTCAGTATGCAGGTCGCCTAATAGAAAGACAAAGTGCCAAAGTTGTTGATGAACACTAGCACTAGCACGGGGGTTAGATCGAAGTTGTGAAAAGTGACTACTCAAATGATCCATCTCATTCTTTATCATTGCTGTTCTGTTCACTGAATTTTGAAGTAAAGGTAGCATAGCCATAACTGAGAACGGCTGTCAGTTTGATGGGTGATGTGTGATAGATGGGTCAAACTGGAAATTGGGACTATGAAATGATCGTTTAGCCACTGAATTTCCTCTCAAGTAATGGAGTCTACAAATACAGTCATTCATGAATGCCGTAGACCTGAGTTGGTAACACCAACTTATTTCCGAAGAGAATATCTACTTGTACATCTTGTCACTCAGTCTTGTGCGTAGGGAGACATTTTTTTTCCAGCTTTACAAACGATAATCGTTTGTGTCCAGCGTCTTTGTCATCTGATTGAGAATGCTGAAAATTTGATATCGTCATGCTATGGAAAGATGTTTTTGATGCTTTGAGCTTGGGTCATAATCTAGGTGTTGACAGCAGTGACAGTGAAAAGCTTATGCTTAAACTGAACTGGACTCACGATGCCATCACTTTCAAACTGCCATTTTACTGCTGCAGTGATATCACTAGATAGTGACAACACTTTTCTGTAAGAAGCAGACAGCCTTAGCTAATGAATGGAAAGTTTGTGTCATCTTCTATAACCTGGTGTTTTTCTTTTTTTCATCATCTTTCTTTTGATGCAGTGCAAGCTACCTTAACCACATCACATATTGTCAAAGAGGCAAGACTGATTCGTCAGGCAAAGTTTCATTGCTGAGTTTTGCCATGAACAAGGCATCCTAATGCTTCCTTGTTTTTTTTTTTGGTGGTGTTGTTTTCAAGAATAATGTGTATAAATATTTTTTTGTAGCTCAGCATGGCAGATTTCATCCAGTTCATAGCATGCTTTTTTGTTGTATTTGATGGGCATGTGTCATCAGCCTAACACTCTTTGCTGTCAGTAGCTGTCTTATGGAGCTTGTCTTCTGTTTTCTTGGCTCTATATTTGGCACGGGCTTTTCTGTCATATTTTTCTTTTTGCTTACTTTTCTTTTGTCATTGATTTTCTTATTTCCTGTTGTTTTTTCCTCCAGTCCTCTCTCTCTTTTTTTTTCTTTTGCACGTTTGTTTGCTTTTGTCTGGGCCCTTGTTTTTTGGTTGTGGCTGTGGTTGTTCTGGCTGTGGACCCTTGTTGTTCTGCCGGTGGGCCCCTGTTTTTGCAGTTATGGGGCCCATTTTGTTCTGCCGGCCCTTGTTGTTTTGGCTGTGGGCCCTTATCCTGATGTGAGCCTTTGTTGTTCTGGTGTTGGCCCTTGTTGTTCTGGCTGTGGGCCTCATTGTCCTGGCTGTGGGCCTCATTGTCCTGGCTGTGGGCCTTTGTTGTTGTGGCTGTGGGCCTTTGTTGTTGTGGCTGTGGGCCGTTAATCTGACTGTGGGTCCTTATTGTTCTGGCAGTGGGCCCTTGTTCTGGCTGAGGGCCCTTGATGGTGTGGTGTTGGCCCTTGTTGTTTTGGCTGTGGTCCCTTGTGAGAACTCAGAGGGCTTCCCCCTCCCCCATCCTATAACAGGAATGGTCAAAAACAAAATTACTTGTAATGTTACATCACTGGAATATCTTCCTTGATCCTGACGAGTTGCAGTAAGGTTGAGTCAACTTTAGCTGTATGTCTGGGTATGATAGCTCATTTGTATTTTGAATACTTAAGCAAATGGTTAATATTGTCAATAATTGGAACTTCACTGTAAGCAAAGATACACCATGAGCTGAAGATGAAGATCTGATCACTGGAAATCAAGATGCCAAAGAGGTGACAAATCCTGTTTTATATGTTGGGGTTCCCTATTGAAGAGTACTGTTCTTGGACAACTATCACTTACGTCCACTTTGTTCTGCTGGATTTTAGAGTGCTCTTATTGGATAAATACCCAGAGAAAATTCACATGCCCTGTCCCCATTACTTTAATCATATAAAGGAAATCAGGATAGAAAAGTAGGTCATGTAAAGAACGTGGTTTCTTCTACTCAGAGCTTCAGAGCAAAGCGACAGCATGTCTATCAAAATCTAATGGCATATCTTTTGATCTCCTGATGTTTCATATTATACATTATGTTTGGCTAGGGAAAAATTGCATCAATTGGGACACAATTTCTTGGATTGAAATCGGTACTGCAGTCCATATTCTCTCTTTCTCCTCTGGTATGGTTTCATTCTGATTCAACATAATACAATATTCATAATCCAAGCTACATGAATGACCTGCCATCTCACCATTGGTCATTTCCTATCATTGATCATAGATCACATTGATTTTCTCTCAGAAATGACCAGTCTCATATTATACTGACAGTAACCTGCTGCTTGTTTTATTTGGCAAGACTGAACACGTGAGCACATACTTTTTATAAAAGCATTTTGTTTTTAAAGTGGTACAGTTAACTCTGCTTATTTACAGTTTACTTATCACATTTTCTGCTGTCACAACATTGGAACATTTTTTCAAATAACAGAATACTGTATTTTCTGTACGAAAATCACTGGATTGTCACAGGTCTCATCAATGTCAGCACTTTATGTGCTCAGGTCCTTAAAAATCCTTAATGGCCCTTAAAATAGTATAGTAGAGTCCTGGATCAATAAATTGTCGTTAATTGTTAAATTTGGAGTTAGGGGCTTTAAGCTGTGCTGCCATCAGTAATGGGTTTGAGAAGGTCTCAAGTTTCTTTCAGCAGCAGGTTCCGACAAAACATTTTAATAAACATTTTAATAAAAATCTAGAGAGATGGAAAATAGCAGTCCATCATTACCGGCTTACAGTGATTAATAGTTTTATATTACTCTTTCACACTGTGACCAGGCGGTTGGTAGATTTGCTGAAAACGGTCCTTAATTTTTTTAGCTTGGACAATGACATGAATCCTGTCAAGAGTTTTCATTATGTGGAGTCTGCCGTTTTAGTCTACTCTTTCTAGTGATTTCACAAAGCTTAAGAATCCTGAATGCCACATCAGAGCTTCCTGTCTGACTTCTCTTTGTTGTGTTTCTACCTTTCTGCTTCCAATACAAACCAGAAAACCACAACATATTAGCTCACATGTGTCATTGATGCTTAACTCTTATAAGACCATGCCTCCAGCATGGCAAGAGCACCTGGCTGGGCATTATAAAAATCCCTTGACAATTTTAAAAATTAAACAAGAGAGGCAGTGGCTGCAGTCTGGGCAAAATTAATAGGAAAATTCAACCCAGTAAACTAGGCTTCCAACCAGGAAGGCATAATATAGCCATAAACGTGCTGACACAGCTTGAACCTCTAAACAAAAATTGGTCAGCTGATTGCATTATATTATTGCTATGCTAGGCCTAGTGCTGGTGACCGCTTTGATCACAACTGAACTAGCCTGGACTGAACGTCTCCTGGGCAAAGGAGGACGGCTGAAGCCATCATATATATCACCCGCAGATTGAGCTCTTAAATCCGACTCTAGCACTGCAAGAGTAAAATTGATATTTTCTTGCAGCAGGAGCAATAACAGGAGCATGATGAAATTCCTACAGATTTTGCAAAGCTCAGAGTCATTCTTTTTTTAATATTTTTTTTCATGTGTGTGTTTTTAAAGTTGAAGCGCACCATACAAGTGTGTGCAATATTTATTGTAGCCAAGGCCTTTTTTTTTTTAAATTCATCATTAGATGACATTAGACCATGTTGATGTAGAATGCAGTAACAAAGTGTCACCACAAAGGAAAACACATTGATAGATCACCAGATATAACAACAAGGTCATCATGCAACCCTAATTTATTTCCTCAGAATAATAATGATGATCTTATTGATTTATAAGCTAAATAATCAACACAAATTCAGCTAAGGGAGACTTCGTGACAAGTGGCATGACAGAATGATGGTCTTAATAGGGAAGGAACTAGTGCACACTGTAAGCCGTGTCATTTGCAGCTACATTGCTTAGCTAATACTGTTGACTCTGCTTAAACACAACTTCTTATGGGTAAGGGAAAAGTTGTGATTACTCATTGACTTTTATGTAGGCAAGCTAGTCCCCTCCCTCCCATTTTGTTTTACTTTGACCTCAAAAGCTTTCCTATAGTCTTGGTCTGTCCCTTCCTCCATTCACATGTAGACTGCAGGGGAAAATGTGTCAAAATGATTAAACTGCTGCAACAAAAACTTGTGGCATGGTGGTTTTTAATGATGTCAACATGGCAAATTTGTCATATCATGCGGAAACATCATGGAAAAGTCATGGAAACATTTACATCCTGAGGCAACCATGATCATGGAGAAAAAAAATTAAGCATACTGTGCCAATCCTGCATGCCAGCATTTACATTTCCTGCTTAACTGATTCGCCCTCTGGCCTTGTTTGGAGCCTATAATATCTGCAGAATTTGACATGTATAGAGCACTTCATTTCAAGTCATGGGTAGGCAATATTATCTTCATGTTGTTAGATATTATTAAGATCAAGATCTTCCATTCAAAATGCAACAATTTACATGTACTTCAAATAGGATATCACCCAGAGAGTTAAGAAAGTCTTAGAATGATTAGGCCTGCTGGGGTAATAATAGTGTGAAGCGACTTGAGCGGATATAAGCCTGGATACAAGGCTTCCAAACCACAGTTATATTTACTATCTTAATATTATTTTGTATGTTTTTGTCAGACTTTTTTTTTCTGGGTGCATACATAGACAATAAACAACATACGATTTCAGTTATTTGTGTATAATTCATGTTGGCCTCTGTGCATAGTGTGTATAGAAGTTTAATTAAATTTATTCTTTTAAAGAAAGGATTGTTATTAAGAATGGAACACTCTGCAGCTTTTTTATTCTTTTAGATCAGCATATTACAATTTACAGTGTTATGGGTACTCACTGTGTCCTGGTGACAGCCAAAATGCAGAATTATTTATTTTCATCATCCTCCTAGACAAAATTTATAAATATTGCATCATTTCCCTATTTGCAAGAAGCTGTTGATCTATCACCATATACATGTACATGTTGTACCTCTCAGATCTGCCACCCATTCGGATTTAATCTGAATCATACAGAATTTTTCTCAGATTGTTATTCAGATTTTTAGATTTTGTCCAGCCCTATTCAGATCTTTAAAATTTTATTTGGTCTAAGCTGTCATTGAAAATTTCCAAGGCAGTCTCGGAGAAATGTCTGAACATTTTTGGAATTGGAGTCATCGAAAAGCGTAAAATGTTGGTTGTTTCCTTATGGACATGGTATATTAGGGGATCTTGACCATTGACATCATATGTGGCCAGAGTGGTGCTGGATAAGGGCTTTTTGGCCAAGTCCAAATTAGAACGCAAAAACAGTTTCCGCAGATGAGCAGGTGTAGGTGAGTAAATTTGCTTGGTTATGAAATGATGTGAGGATTCAAAATTTCCCCCTCCAANCAGAATTTCTGTCTTCTGGATTCAGATATATTCTGATGTGAGGGTGGCAGGTCTGCATACTGTTTTCTTTGTCAGGTTATTCTAAGACAATATTAGAGATACTGCTGGGTGCAAAGAGTTGTGTTTTTGCTACACTTTTGAAAAGTCAGTTATGTACTTGTAAATTCACTTTTTGAAATCTAGGCTTTTCCTTACATGCGTATGTGTAACTGACCTGGGCTCAACATATCTATTGTATGTCTACTTGTTTCTGTGTGTTTTGTGTTTAGATTATTGATTACTGCCCTTCCAAGATCTGCCTCTGTTTATTAAATATATATGTATATAAATATAATATGTATCGGCTGTATTGATACTTACAGTCGCATAACCCTAATGATGACTTGACAGTATACAGTTGAACCTCAATTTAAAGTATGCTCTTTGTGTATGGGAAAAAAATCAATATACTGATTATTGAGGTATACTTAGTATCGAGGTTAATCTCAGTAATGAAATAATAGAATAATGCACCTAATCAATCCTTGTGTGTGAAACTCATACTTAATAAATAGGTATACATATTAAATGAATCAGTGTACTTCATATCGAGGTTCCACTGTACATATACAAGGAAACTTGTGTATGTTACCACAAACAATAGATCTGTCCAGCCCCAGAGGCATAGCATGATGTATCCATAATAAAATTGTGGATGTGTCCATAATAAAATTGTGGATGAAGCTGCCATTTTGTTCTTTGTGTGGGTAGGGGTATTTCATTGTGTATCTAATTTTGTGAGCAATTGAACTAAACTGACATCATATGCTGTCTTCTTAAGCAGATATTTTTTACAGGACATGGAGAGCTTTTTTCCAAAACTTGGTATGAGGTCTCGGAAATAGTTTTGAAATAAGGGGAAACAACAGTAAGGTAATTGCTCTTCACACATATATTTTTTATTACTGTTAAATGACCTAAAATTTGATGGAGTGCAGATTTTGAATTCAACTAGGTTTTGAAATGAATTAACACAGAAATGCATCTTTGAATACACCACCAACTCATTTTTCAACGAAAGTGCATTTACTGATTTTGGAAAAACGCTTGTCACATGGACTACATACACTGTTCACCACAAGCCCTTTTTTAAATAGATTTCGAGCCAAATAATAAAATGTTTATCAACTCGCTTCCTACAGAAACCATTTGAAGGGCTTTTTAACAAATGCATTACCCACCAGTCTGACTTTTCAGCTTACTTTATCTACATTAGGTAGCTGTAGGAATATTTTGCTGTCCCTGCAGAAAATTGCACTTAAAACCCCCAAAATTTGCACCAAGAGTTGCAAAATTTGCATGCAAAAAGTGGGAAAGTTTGTGCCAAAATTTGCATATAATCTGCAAAAATGACTTCTTTACTTTGCTATATCTATCACAACATCGCATTGTTTACCATGGTACTGTCGCAAAGTTGTAGAAATGGAACATATTTTCTGTGTACCTGTTGATACAAATCGTGACTGTAGCATAAAAAGTGTATTATTCAGACAAATTCTTAAAGTTCCCGCAGATTTGATCTTAAACAAAATGGAACAAACCTAATGAACAGAACAAACCTAATGAACAAAACACAAACCTGAAGAAACTTAAAACCACCATGAAAAAGCATGCCAAATTGCCAATTTCCTGTTTTTCTGTGTTAGAACGTTAAATTGTAGTTGAAATGTATCGTGTCTTTAACGAATATTGTCAGGCATCTGGTACCATTAGCGAGAAAACATCGCAGAATTAATTTACTAAGTTAGAAGTCGAAACCTGTAATGGCACAAATTATTTTGACCTGAAGAAAGCTCACGAGTAGCGTTTTGACATTAATTAATAGAAAAGATTTCATACAAGAAGAACTCACACTTTAATTATCAAAGCATTATCTATTGTTTAAGAAAAATAAATGTACCTGGATAAGGTTCCAATTGTCTTTGTTTCAGAAGTCATTATAGACTACATCCAGAAGACACCAGTGTTTTGAAACGTTAGTAATTGTGTTTTGCAATGCTCAAATAAAGATAAGCGTATACATTGCAATAAGAATGTTGCTGATATTTTAGCGGTGTTATATTGGGGTGCGCTCAAGCAGGATAAGGCAGATATCTTCAAGGAATTGGAAAAGTTAAAATGAGGTGAAATCCTGAAATCCATCATGCAGTGAGTTGTATGAAGGAGATGGGTGTGATGAAAGGAAGTGCCAGGAGCTGTTGTCAGCCAGATGTCAAACTGGCATAATCAGCTTGTTTTCTTTGAGGAGGCTTTTGGCACAGGGATCGGAGCACCTATGGACATGTCCGTGGATAATGTTTCCGGCAACAAATAACAAGAAGTAGTGTTATATGTACAGTATTATGTGTATTGCCGTATATGTATATTTCATGGATGAATGTATTCTACTCTGTGGCATTATTCCTCACATACAATTATTTTGTTTAAATCCGTTGCTGTGAGATGGCGTCACGATGTGGTTAGTGCTTTTTTAAATATTGTTAACCATGACTTACCTCTTTGTGAATGCACGGATTTTCCGTGAAAGCTGCGCTATCCAATCGTTATCGTCGAAGACAAGCTCCGCCTACGAATGGCCTATAAATGGTCGTGGACATTTCATTGGCCAGATGGACTGGCTTTCATATTTTAAATACTAGAAACTTCAATGTCGGGTTGTTGTTGTTTTTTTTCCGTGACATACCGTAACGTTCGGAAGGATAGTCAACTAGCAGTCTGGAAAGTTTCTCAGCAGTATTAAGTCATTTACTCATCAATTTCGGAAAAATAAATAGCTCTCTGATTTGAAGCCTGCTATGAATTCAGATTAGTAAAGAGTCGCATCATGCTTGTCTTCTCCTTTCATACCTTGGTCTAGCCGTTAATAGAGTTAGATACCTTTTGTTATTAACCATGCAGTATGTCTACGTATCATGCTTTTTTTTTTTTTGGAAGTCATCCTTTTTGTTGACTCCTTACTTGGGATATAGAGAATAGAGAAAACACAGCAGAGATGTAGAAAGAGGGGAAAATACAAGGAGGCTCTAAATCTACACAGGCACAAGACTTTCAGATGATTAATGTTAACTTTTTTTGCTCAGTAATAGTGGTAGGCAGAGCATGAGCCACAACCCCGCACCAGAGCGGCACCAGAGCGGTGCGGTTGCTGTCTTATATGTTTTTGGTCACAAACTGTTACCCCTGAACAAAGAGGATCGAAAGCTACACGGGGGGTGTTTAGATCTGTACTACAGTGATATTGAATATTACCGTAACGGCTGATACCAGATACTGTACTTCTTTGGCCCTCTGGATCAGGAGTGCCCAGCCGGGGGTCGGCGGGCCAAATTATGTCCCGCCAAAGATGTTAAAAAAAAAATGGCCTTCGAAGTTACTCCAGAGTATTTTGCTCCCTAGACCGAAATTAATTATTAGTCAATTTCAGTGAAATTTACGTTTCAAGTTTCAAAGTTATTTAGTTGAAAGAGTTGCTCGTAAGTGTTAAGAGGTGGTGCCAGTCTTTAATTTTCTTGTACTGAGTTGCGTTTCTATTTTCCTTTGTGTTCTATGCTGCATTCACTTCGTCGTTCCTTTCAAATTTTGCAGCCCTCGCCCTGCATGCGGCGAGACTGCAGAACGTTGTTCGCAAGCGAACATTTGTGTTGTTGTCGTTGTCGGTGTTGCTGTTGTTGTTGTTGTATTGCGCTGAGATGTGGGGAATCTTAGGCCATGTTTCTTGTTTGCCGATATTTTCATGACGAGATTTGTGACTAGACATTACATCAGGTGGGCGTTCGCAAGCACATGGTTACGTGTCGATCGAAAAGTATGAATTCTTCCGTTACCAAAAACAACAACAAAAATAATATCATAATGGTACATAATAATTTATGAGCAGACAGACGTAACAGATAATGTAGCCATAACAAAAAAGTTCTAAGCCGGCAGACACGTTAAGGAATACAGGGATGGCATGACAGGTTTAATATGACGACGACATTCGCAAGCTGAATGTAGCATTTATTACATGATTTGAGGGCACTTCTTGAGATGGTATCTGTTATTCACCACTAAATAGCTTGAGATGGATGAGAACAGGCTTGAAATAGATGATGGCAAGCATAAGGGCATCATGGGCGTACCCTGATATTGCTCAAGCCAGCTATCTTACTTAACCAAGACGCCCCCACAAGAAACGTTGTAACGCTGTGAGTAATGAGGTAAGATCTCTAATATTTGACTTAAGGGTTGACCTCAATCTTCGAAACACGTTTTTATTATAACAAAATGAAAGTGGTTGATCAGGAGCTTTTTCTTTCAGACTAGCAATCTTCGAGATCATGACGGCCACAAGCCCTAGATACCACCTAGAACAGGTGAGCCAGCATTATGGTTCTTGCGGTTCGTCAACAATGCTGGACAAGATGAGCTCACGTTAATTATGCTATATTAGGAAAAACCCAGATGATAAATATATTAACTGCTAAAACTGGCGTAAAGTCAGAAACATTACGGTTCAGTATGACGACAGCATGATCACGTCCTATCTTCTTGCAAGTCCATCTGCTATCTGCCACATTCGCTTCCATGATTCCTGCATGAGAGGGCGAAAAATCCGTGTGATGGCTTTTAACAATGGTACCACTCTCACCTCCAGTTATTAAGCACACACCGTTATCTGGGCATGGCAAGCCACAACTCCAGCAATCTTTGCCTCCACTTTCTACTTTTTCATTTCCAGAGGAATGTCATTGGCTGATGTCTGATATATATTGGATTTCATTTGAGCTTTAATGTACAAATCTCGTACGAATTACATAAACTCTGCATGTTGAACGCTATTAAGAGTGCATTTAGCGCCTTAGCACTAATGTAATTCTTACGATAATAAGAGGTCCCATCGTTAATGCACAAGCTCTCAATTGACTGATGCATCTCTTACTTTCGAAAGGAGATTTGACGCCGCAGTCACACTTCTATTTTGCTTAAGCTGGAAGTCGTCTTCACTGGAGTTCACTCATCAAGAACGGTCTATTCTATTCTCAGAACTTGGTGACGACAAGAAATCCATACAGAGACAAACATGAATCAAGCTCATGGTTGATTAGATTTCCTGTTTTTTGGTAGGATTTATAGTTCCATAGAGCGGTTACGCTGTTCGGAGACTTCCAATATATATATAAAAAAAAATTGATTTCCCTAGATGATTAATATCATCGTCAGAGATGAGTATTTCATTCTGTTAATACCACGCCAAGGGCAGTAGAGGAACTGAATTTTATACTGTAGCACTCTTCGTGTCTGTGTGGAGAAGAGAAGTGAGTCCAGCTCAGAGATAAAAAAGAGCTGAAATGGATTTTCGCCTCTGTCGAACTTGGTGTTTTATTCTAGGTATCACTTATCATTCCTTGCTTTTTTTTCTTTTTTTCAGCGGCATACTGCTGAAGAACTAGGAAAAAAAAACAACAGTCAGGCTGGCCTTTGGCAAAGCCTGATTTGTTCCTCCGTGCTTCTTTTGCCGAATTAGGCAAAGACGGACGGATTCGTATACCATCGTTATAAGGGTTACGGTACGCTACTAAGTTTAGTGTCTACCTCAGATGAACTCAAGGACCCATTCTCCAGTTTTGTTCTGTGCATTTTCCTATGAAAACATCACCCGAACTTTGACCTATGAATACCATGTCAAAAAGAGCATCGGCAGAAAAGGGCAGCTTGTGAACTCTGAGGTCAAACGGAACCACTCACGCGCAACTATGAAACTTAGTTGATATCGAGTAAATTTACTTCTTTATAAAATTAATAAAGAGCTGACTTTTCTGTAGCTTGACTTTTCTCTTTGGGAAAAGCAACTATCTTTATCCGGTTGGCTTTCTCCATGGATTCCTGCTTCAAAGCCTTTATTAATATTTGCGACCTCACTCCTATTTTCACTTATTGATCACTCGCATTATAGTGACAGCAAAGCTTTCACTGCCTCGAGCTAGATATCCTTTTTACAGACTAGTAGCCTGATAGAGGTACCATTAAATAGCATTCCGGTGAGTTTTATAACACGATCAAGGCGATATTTGAACCCAAGACCTTTTGATCACGAGGCCCTGACTGTTACCATTCGGCCACACTGTAGGTTATGGCCTTGGTAGCACTTTGACTATCTAGACATGAACGCCACTGTTGGCAGGAATGAGAAAAGTGATGAAAACTATCTAGTCATGAACGCCACTGTTGGCAGCAATGAGAAAAGTGATGAAAACTCTAATTAATAATTTAAATACATCACCGTCAGTGACTACAAGAATAAGGAGCACCTTATTGTCAGTAAGTGCGATTTAACGAATGACAAATGTGAATATAAACAAAACAAAAAACAAAAAAGTAAAAAAAATTACATTTGGATATAACCTCGTGTCTTTTGATGGCATTATCATTGGCTGTTGAAACGAAAACAAATTATTTTCTAATCAAGGTTTCCTGATTTTGCCTCGGGTAAACTGCGCTCTTGAGAGTGGGTGTGAGCAAAAGGATTTGTGCAGGCAGCCCCAAAGGGAGAGTGCAGAAAGCTGGAGGACCTTGGCTACTAATGAAATAAAAGCCTACAATGTGTTGATATATTAATAATATGATTATTTAATTTCTCAGCTGCTGAGCAGGCTACAGATAGTCTATATTTGTATTCCTGTGGCAGTTTCAAAGCTTGAAGTTAAAGAATTCTTAACTTTACGGCTTTGTTTATATTATTATTGTTATTCGCCAATACCCTTTCCGGTGTCTGTATTCAAATAGCAATCAATTTATTTTTGTCACGGAATGAAAGCTGGGTTTTTCCGTCTCCCGCTTTGTGATTCACTCGAACCTGACCCTCTGGACCAGGAGTGCCCAGGCGCTGGCCCGAGGGCCAAAATATGGCCCGCCAAAAATGTAAAAAAAAAAAAAAATGGCCTTGGAAATTATTCCGCATTATCTTGCTTCACAGACCGAAATAAATTATTAGTCAACTCCAATGAAATATAAGTTCCAGGTTTCAAATTTAGTCAATCGAGTCCAGGTTACATAGTAACATGGGTAATCAAACACTGATAAGACATGGCAATACACAGAAAAAATAATATAACTGCATTATATACTCTTAGACAATACAGCATAACAGCATACTACAGTACGGTACATTCATAGACAAAACGACATTTCTGCATAATATATATACTAAAGAAAGGAAATGAAAATGAGGAAAAAGCGCGACATACCAATATCCTCCAGTGTAGATATTAATAACTTTGGGTATGATTGGGAAGGAAATGCTGCGCAGTAAAATGATCAAAAGTTCAGGAATTCAGGATGACTTTACAAAACCTGACAAGATTTAAAAGGATCAAGTCCGGTTTTAGCGAACTAATAATGTGATTACTAATAATGTGATCTTCCTTTCGAAAGTACAAAATATTCAGCCAATAAATCCCAATGTAACAGACCATATTATCAGCCTATCATATTCTCTTGACAATCTAAAGGCGGAAGTAATGATTGCAGGAATTGTAGCTTGCGATGCTCAGATGATCGTGCATACATAATAATTTGGGATGGTTTATTCTGTCAGTGTCAGGCATTATGATGAAATATGTCCTCAATTTATAAGGTAAATAAAACACAAAAACCGTCCCTTATCAGAAAAGGTTGGACGTCATGTTCTAAGCAATATACTTAACGATGTGAGTATACTGGCTGGACAGGCACAATACACCTTACAGTGTAATCTGGCCTGATTCTTTTGTAAATCGGGACGAACATTTTTCGTGTTATTTCCCCAATCCAAGTGCCTGGGTTGGGTTGGTTTTTTTTTCATAATAAGTTTATATACTAAAATTCAATCTTACCGGCAGTCTGCAGCTGTCTAGCTCAGTGAATTAACATGCTGACACAAAATCTGATGAAAGAGACTCAACCTTCACATGCACCGATCTATAAATACTATAAATATATTTTTTTGAATGGGCAAGTGTTGCTGGGCTTCTTCACATAAGAAATTCTAAAAGAGTCATCGCAGCCAAAATATTCTCCACGGAATAGTCTGGCATTTCAGCCAAAATGTCCCTGTCCTATGTTTGAACAAACGCAAGATACTCCATCAGAATGGAACTACAGTGATCTAAACAGCATAGCTCTGTATCCAAAATGCTACAAGTCCCGTGGGTCAGGTCTCCATATAGGAAGATCCAGAATAAAACAATAATGTCCCCAAAACAGTATCAGATTATGGTATTGGATGTCAAAATTTGAAATTAAGGACGTGACAGCTCTGCAATTACCCCCATGATAGGCTGTCCCTTGCGGCAGAATCCTGGCCTCGGTCTGATTTTTTGGATTGTCAATGTCACGTGATTATTGGTGCCTCTCAGTATGTTTATATCGTGAATGCCTTGACCTTGTTAATGGGATCAGACAGCATGCGTTACTTTGTTCAGCATAGAGGATTAAACAACGACAGACAGGGCACAATAGTTTATATTCATGCATAATGTTGAGGTTCATATTTGTTGTTCTGTATTTTATAGAAAAACACATCAACTCATGCACTTTGCAGAATCAATGGTTACAAATTTAAGCTCTGGTTAAAGTGAACGCTGCTACTCTCCCGATTCGGAAGTTCAACCTGTTACGAACAAAATAACATCTTGCATTTTCCCTGCTAAGTTGAATGGACTTTCTATGGCGTTTAGGGGTCAAACACGAAAAGACATTTGCAGTGAATGCCTATTCTTACTGTTTTGCTACCTGCGTGCTCCACTGCAGAACGTTAATACTGTAGTTTGTTTTTTTTATAGAGAGTTGCATATGGACATGGCTCGTTAACCCCTTCGCCATTTAGCTTGGGTAAATTCGGGGATGTGTCAGCTTCTCGACTTTGTATACGAATTTTGCCGGACTTCCGGGGTTCGACCCCTGTCTCTAACCATCAGCATAGCCATTAGAAAAATCCCATGATACAGTATTACCCTTAAATCATGCATAAACCTAAATCTCAACTTAAAGCTGCCTGACAATGACATTGGCATCGCCTGCTTACATTTGACTATTTGACCCCCTTCTTGAGAAGTATACCTGGACACCCCTCCC
>JAWQUT010000511.1:349723-360658 GCA_033807755.1 Ellobium chinense
ACCCTCCTCGTATTACTTAATAGCCTGACCCAGCTATCTGCTTAAAAGCAATATCTAATGTAACCCCTCCTCCCCCGCCTTTTTTTTTGTATGCCTTAGCATCAACGTCATTACTGTTCACTACTAGCCTTGGGTTTGTCCACTCCCCGACATCTCCATCATCTGGGAAGGCGAGGAAAAGACATTTAGGACATGGTAGAGATAATTCTTTCCAAGAATGGTAAGCCACTCCTTACGGACATTCAGAAACTGAAAACGATTTTTTTTCCTTCCGTTTGGAGTGTTGGAGAAACCACTGGGCTCTACGATGCAGCAATCAGTTGCAAGGCGAATGCACAGAAAAATGACACATGCACATCCCGTTTTGTTAAGTGATACAATTCAGAAAGTATACTTAGAGGTCACTTTGGCACATCGGCTCTTCAAGAGAACAATCCTTGCTTACTCTTCATGCATCACTTTGCCCAAAGAGTTGGAAAACGCCATTAGCAACACCGTGTTCCCATGATTTCATGAGTTGCGGATGCAGCTATTCACGTACTTTTTGGGCACAGCCAATCCGTGAAATTGTCTTCCTTTTCACAGATTTCCTAAGCACAAAAAAAAAAAAGCCTTCTCAACAATCCAAATTGTTTACGATTTGGTGGACTAAGTACATGGACTAAACTCTTAGATGATTAACTAGCATATTGAAAAGAACTCTACAACTCCCATATAAGAATTAGTCATCGTGACGCAGGCAGACATTTTCATCCGCTGGTACGACAACGCCAAAGTTGTGTCACACTATGCGCCGGCTTCATATTGGTTCATTGAGGTTTATGCAGTGTTTCTGAATGTAGGCAGCTTTTTTTCCACGTGACTAGGGTAATATATTACTACTGTATATCTAATTATGCACCACTCTGCACTTTATTGTGCAGTCTTCATTGTTATATCCATAGAATGCTGCACCTCCCCAAAGTTGAACATCAGGACATTTTCAAGGTAACCATACCCAAATTTCTCTGGTCTTTTTTTTTCTTCTATCTGACCAGTCTGTATTGAACAGGCCATGGTGTGCAACTCTGGTGCAACTCGCTGTGGATTTGACATGGAAAACTGCAAGCCAACGTGCAAAATGGTGCATTAGTATGGATGTATGGATCTAGTTACGTGACCAAAGCAGTCCACACTCGATAATCGCACTGTGAGTGTGACTGATAACAAGAAGGATGGGACAAAATCTTCCGGTGGCGTGACGCTACTCATCCGAACACCAGTGATTTCACGCGCTAACTCTTGAGACGTATTGGGAAAAAGAATGGAACAGAGTGCAGTGAACACACAGACCGTTTAAGTTCAGCGTCTCAATGTGGGGGTCAGCGGGTAAATTAAACTGTAGACGAGGGATCGGCCTCCTGCACAGTAGTGCACAGACATAGCCCTGAAGATGCCATAGTGAGGGGTATAACTGAATGATAGGAGAAATTAGAAAGGTTTGTGCTATTGTGGGACATGGAAAGAGGGAAAAGTCGTAAAACTCAGCATGGAGTCTGCTTGGAGTTGCTTGCATCATCACACGGGAATCTAGCCAGGTCTGACAGAATGACGTATATCGAGTTCTTGTCTAAACAAGAAATAAATCAGTGTTTTTGTCCTTTATTTTGTTAACAAGACAATAAAAATACAGCACAGCACAGCACAGCACACTACAATACAGTACAGGGCAGTACAGTACAGTACAGTACAGTACAGTACAGTACAGTACAGGACAGGACAGGACAGGACAGGACAGGACAATACTGTATGATACGATACGATACGATACGGTACAATACAATACAATACAATACAATACAATACAATACAATACAATACAATACAATACAACAATCTCTTTGGCCCCTGTAGCAATACGTGAGCAGAGGCCACAATCACATTGTCGTAGCCATAGGCAGTTGGCCTATCCCATTTGAATCAACTTTTCAGGGGAGAGAAAAAAACAATATAAGAGGACAAGGAATGAAAATAGTGCCAATTTCAAGCTTCCGTGTTGTTTTTCGATGACTCTGTGACCTGTCCGTGACATTTGTTGATGGAAGTATTGGGCTATAGCAAGCATAAACATTGCCTACTTTGAAAAGTACTTATATCTGAGAAGGACAATCTACCTATCACTATGAATGATGATATACACAAACACCGTTTCACTAAGGTACATTTATTCTGATTTGATACCCCTTTATGCATGACTGACTATATAAACTTTTTTGGGCAGTGGAGTAAATTTGACAATAACATAACCCTTGATTTAAAAGCCCACATAGATTGAACTAAATGTCACCCATTTCTTCTCATTCTAGCAGACAACCTTTGTAACTATAGAGCCGTGAAATAGTGAGATAAATTATAGAAATAACTTGCCTCCAGAACTTTTGATTAAATGTTCAAACAAGAGCAGCTGTGAAAATAAGGACATGACCCTCTTAGGGTCAGACAATTTACTGTCACTCCTCATATCAACAGTATCGAAATGGAATCAAAACTCCAGAGCCTGAGTTTGATGCTGAATCAAAATTCTTAACTCTGAAAAGTACAGTATTCATATTTAGAAACGCTACCGCCTACCACTATTCTCCACAAGACTAGGTAGGCCAAAGCAAAATATGCGTTATAATTTGGCTCAAATTTTCAAGCTGATTCTGCTGACTTCATCAAAATTACTCATTAACATGTGCTCAAACATTTGGGGACATAAACAATTTATGCTTTATTAAGATACATTAAATCTATTATAAAATGTAAACATCCTCAAATGTTTGAGCTGGTAAATCCGGACAATATTAATTATACCAATATTTGCTTTGGCCGAACTAGTGGACAGTTATATCAACTCTCTAACTTATGTACTATCAAGGTGAGCTTTCGAACAGAACCACAAACAATGGACCATTTTCAAATTTCACGTGTGGCCGGTCATCTGGATATCGCAAGCCACAACTCAAGCAACCATTACGTCCGCTTTCAATCTTTCCATGGTCAGAGAATATGACTGATTGATATGGTCTATTACATTTGCTTTTATTGGCAAAGCACCTTTTACTTTCTAACGCGAGATTTGATGACGCGATCACATTAAATTAATTTTACCTTAAACCGGAGGTGAACTTTAGTGGATTTGACTAATTCAGGGTGGTAGTCTAGGTTGGGACTCTCATGATTGTATGTCAGGAAAGAAAACAAGCAAAAGACTTTGATCTTTCATTAAATTGTTAGTCCAATATGACAGGTGAACTTTAGCTGGAGGATTTCAAATGAAGAATTCTCACAGAAATCAACACATGTACTGTGAATGTATTTGAAATGAGGGAAGTAAAATATTTGAACCTCAGACATTTTTTTTCTCAAGTCTTAAAAGCAGAACTCTTGGAGGAAAACATATTTTAATATTAAACTCGTTTTAAAGTAATTAATACAGAACTGCTTTTAAGTTTACAATATTTGGTTTATTTCGTTTTTCTATGAACACACACTTAATGAGGTTTTGGAAACACTCCTCATGTGGCATCATTTTGGGCTATGTTTGTTTTATCCCTGCCACGTCTTTGTACTTTGTGGGCAGTCTTTAGCAAAGACTACATGCTGGGTTGGTGCTCAACAGTCCCACTGTGGAAGGGCGCACACCCTCTAGAGGTTATTTAGAAATGTGATGTCTCTAGCCATCACCGAAAGAGAAAGCTCGGCAAAATGGAGGCAACCATCAACGGTTTCAAATTTGTTAAGGGGACATAGGAGGAAGGTGTGGCAAGAATCAAAAGTGTTAAGTCTGCTAATGAATGAAGCTAAGACATACGTACAGCAAACACCATTCGCAGGTCCTTGCATAATTATCTGTCACTTCTGCATTTGTCGCAGCCATCTTGGCTTGCTTCTTTTCTTTGCTAAGGAAGGGGTGTGGTTTGCCCCTTCGTCAAAATGGAGAGACCAAACAAACACAGACCTTGTTCAAAATACGCAACTTTTTACTACATAAATCTCAGTCTCCGTCCCTTTCCCAGTTAAATAATAAATCCTGAAAGATATGAGAAAATATAAAAAAGTAACTTCTTTCTTGATTCCTCTAATCCTCCTGTAGAGAATATTTGGCTAGGCTTTCTAAGAGTAATACTAATATGTATGATCAAGAGTAGATTCTATGTACATTTCTGGTCAACATTAATTTATACTTTTTTGTACAGTGCGTAAAACTTAAAGATTCTCCTAAGATATAAAAGGAGAGAAGAAGCACGATGAGACTCTTCATTACGTTGAATTCAGTTGCATGCTTTACGTCGTATTGCATTTTTTTCCCCGAATTTCACGAGCGATGGATTTCAAAGAAATTTTGCAGCTCGCTAAGTTACGGGAAAGAAAATTGATATAATAATGTCTGGTATTTGAAATACGGAGGCAAACCCATCTGAGTCGAGATAGTGTCCATGGCTATTTGTAGGCGGGACTTGCCTTCCACCGGTGTCCGGTAACGATCGGACACAGCAACTTTGAGTTTATTCTGCGCCAGTTGGCATCTCAGAGGTTTACTTTCCTGAAGGAGTTATTGTGGAGGTATGAAGATGTCAATAGCACCTGGCATAAAAGTATGCAATTTTAAATAGTCCCTATAAAATCAGAAAAAATGGCCATTAAGAAAGGGGGGAAGGGTTAGATTTGAATTTCAAAGGTTTGGATATAGGTGAAAATACATTTGTAGTGTAGACTCAGAATAGGTGAGTTTTAGCCACTTAAGTATACACGTTGTGGTTTTTGCCTAGTGGATAAGGTTACCCTGTTTACTTTGTAAAAAGCCCTAAAATATTAGGTAGCCTGTTTCACTGCCTACGTTCTTAAAAACTTAGGGTTTAGGGGCATTTTTCTTTGTGTTAAAATTTAGAGGAAGAGCTAAGCAATATGTTTGGAAAGTATTTTGGCCTTGGACCCCATGGTAAAACCTTAAATAGTCAACAGTGAAAAAAATGTTGGCATTTTCATACCTGGAAAGCATTTTTATCATGCATAGTGGTGTCTATAAAAAACAGAAACACTAGCAGAATCTCGCGACTTCTTTTCACTTTACAAGTTTATTTTATTGTAACGATGTTACAAAATATGGTCATATAGACTAGCTAACACTGGGCAGAGCATAAGCACACAAATACTCCCCCCCCCCNCCCCCCCCCCAAAAAAAAAAAAATTACAATCATACAGACAAATAGACATGTTTACATCCTTACAGGGGACATATTTAAAGCTATATAGCTAAATGTATTGGCCAAAGACGTAATTACCAAGAATATATTGCTGATAAGTGATAGTCTGGTAAAGATTTGGGGCGTTCACTTTGGAATTCATGTATTATTTCAACATTTGTTGTTTTTTTTTAAGTGGACAGAATGTGCACCATGAAAAGAGTATGGCTTTGACAAATTTCACGATGTTTTATTTTATTTGAATCTTGGGGTTTGCCTTCACATACTTCTCAATCCATATTTTCCTTTGTATATCGTACTTTTAATATAGAAACATTATAATAATAATAATGCGGTTTATAAATCTCATACCCAGGCTAATGCCCGCTCATGCGACTTCACACTATTAGTACTCCAGCAGGCCTGATCACTCTATGATTTTCTTGACTCCCTCGGGAGCATACAGTGCCGCTGCCATTTATTGGCGCTGATTGCTAGCATTCTGACAATATCTTCCACTGCCTATAGCCAGGTACCCATTTTACAGACGGGTGGACTGAGGAAAATGTGAATGAAATGCTTTCCCAAGGCACTTACAACATGACGATGGTCGGAAATCGAACTCAGGACCTTTAGATCTTGAGTCCAACGCCGTAACCATTAGGCCACGCTGCTCCACATGAAATACCTCCGAATACCTTGCCTACTCATAGCAAAGTTCCAATCTCGTGCTCTATATATACCAGTTCTGTTAATAAATAAATTTACCTCACTAACAGAAATATCTCACGAGCTGGAATCTCTGAACAATGACCGTATGCATAATCCCTGCATTAATTAACACGTTGTGTTAACTACGGTGAGCACTACTAGGGAGTTTCACGTGGTCACAACTATGCGTTAGTTAACGCAAGGATTATGCATACGGATATAAAGAGTATATATGCATAATCCATACGATAATTAACGTTTTGCGTTAACTACAGTGAACACTGCTAATGTTTTGGGGATTTCCCGTGGTTACCACAATGAGTTATTTACGCAAGGATTATGTATATGGCAACAGGTCCCATAACATTCGAGTTCGTAAGCTTCTAGACTAGAGTAAATACTTCATGTAGGTGGGCATCTGTTTTGCACCACACCTTAGCCAAATGAGGCGATTACGACCGTTTCAGAAAATACCACCGCCTTTGATTTATGTCTGGGGAAATATGCGGACAAGGTCGTAACAGTTAACCCTCAATTTCCTTCCTAGACATCCCATTATGTCAGGTTTCTTTACTTAGACTTACTTCGTTACACGTGTAAGCCGAAAAGGGATTACCACGCAAATTAAAGGTTATGGTACTTCCTTTTGTCGGAGGCCCTTTGAACTTGCGGGGCATGAATGGGATTCTGCGCGTGAGAACAAGGGCTCAGACAGTCAAAAGGTGCGAACCTTGGTCTTGTTTGATTTGTGGCGCTGCTGGGCTAAGCCCCTGATGCTGAATCATCCATGAGATGGTCTTGATTAATGCAGGACCGGCGCCAGATGCGCGTTTGAGGCCCCACCAGGGGACTTGGGAGGAATGTTTCTCGGTAGACTGTCGACGAATCCAGAAGCGTCGGCGGGAGCCAGGAACTCGGAGGCCGGGCGCTTTTTCGACATCTCGATGTAGCAACAAAACAAAAGTGGAAACAAAAACATGACGCGATTGAGAGAGAGAGAGAGAGAGAGAGAGAGAGAGAGAGAGAGAGAGAGAGAGAGAGAGAGAGAGAGAGAGTGAAAAACTCTAAGGAATCATAATGTAATGTAGCATATTCAGATCCATTCTAAATTTCCTTCCAGTTGTGGAAAGTCCTCTTTGCACTTCATTCCTCATTTCCTGCATGATACCCGATATAAAGACAATCTGATTTTTTTTTTCCTTTTTTCCCCTCTCTTTTGCATGGTTCTTTCTATCTGTGATCTGTCATGCGCGTTGCTAGTATCGCATTCACATTTCTGAAATGGACAGTAAACTTGTTATATTTGGGAGGGCCGGCTTACTCTCTTTTTCACATCTCTATTTGATAAGACTATAAGAATGCTCGGTATTCCAGCGGACGGCAGGGTCAAGAAGTGCAGTACAGATCGTGCTCCAAAGGGACCAGGGACGGGTTGGTTCTTTAAAACTGGGGGAGGGGGGAAAGATGGAAGGGGGGAGAGGGGCAGAGGGCAAACAGTATGTCTTGAATTAGCCTGGAGCAACTGAGACTATGTGCAAAAGTGCATGGATATCTGTTGGCCAGAAAATTCTATAGGCTGTTCCTCACAAGAGGCCACGCAGCCACCCACTGGTCGACTACGGTCCTGAACGTGAGCGTTTTTGTTTTATAGGTCAGACGTACTGAAGGGGGAAGATTAGACTCGGCAGGGTGAGGCGAGGGGTTGCCAGATTTGGCTCTTCCGGAGTCAAATACTGTACCAGAAATGCGGCTACTTTAAAAAGCGTTTAGCTCTCAAATACCTGACTGGCTCGTTGGCTCTTGTTTGGCTGCAACACATTTTAGGTAAATATTGACTACTTTGTTATAATATAAAAAGTACTTATTCTTCTTTTAGACGGGTATTTCAAGAGACTGGGCTCATGTAATTACCCGAGTAAGACAAGTCAAAGAACGGTCTCTGTTTTCATTGAATTTTAACAATCATTTCATATTCTGTTGCTCTAATGGATATAATACGGTTTATAATCATTATAATACCCACATACATCCAACACATAGACATTTCAGAGTAAAATCCTTGTCTTATGTTAAATCCTGACCCCAAAAGGTCTTTTCCAGACACTGGCTCTTTTTCGTATGCGATTTGGCTCCGATTCGAAAAAAAAGTCTGGCAACCCTAGTAATGGGGAAAAGGAGAAAGAGAAAGGACTAGAAGGGATGAGTGAAGATAATAATATTAAGATTAATTAAGCCCGTGTACATTGTGGAGGTTTAAAAGGAACAAACATGTGGGCTGAACACGCATAAAAAAGACATAAATCTCAATGCATATTTTGCGACTCCCTCGTTGCGAGAATTGAAATGGCGTAAGTGAAATGAAGACGTAATTGTGCACATAGGACGTTTTGTCATACCAAAGTGCCGAGGAGCGGATAAAACGTGCTGCGGCGCGGTGATTTTTGTGGCGTAACTTCCTGAAAAGATAATGAAGATATTTTTGTTTCGTTCAAGGGTGGCTACGGGCCCAATACAGGATCTCGGTCGTAGCATTGATGGATGGTCTAAAAATCGAGCTGCGAACGATTTTAGAAAAGTCGTGTCCCTTTAGTGCATGTGTAAAGCTATGACGCAGCTGATTACTGATACAATTTCATCATCCGAATTTATGACCCACATGTCGTGACGTAAGCAGAATTGGGAACAATATACCATGAGTCCTTTTCCATCCGTCCCCTCCGTCATCCCCACCCCTCAAAAAAAAATATTTAAAAACCTGCATAGAGCAGCCTAGCTATTAGAAGCTATGGCAATCTAAATCAGCTTTCAATGAGATCTCTGCGTCTTACAAAATTTAGAAACAATAATAGGCCCTCACGCCTTCGAACCGACCTTTCTGAAAAAACATTTAAACAGGCTTAAACAGTTTAATACCGCCCCAATTTCTGTTGAGATTACTACGCAGCTCTGTGTTCCAATAACAAAGCTTATTTGCCAATAACTTAAGCGTTACTTAATCGTTCTTGTTTTCGAAGCTCACTCTTAGGCAATGGCAAAGATGGGATTGTTTGTCCTGGCTGGCTGATTCGGAAAGGTGAATGCCAGGGAACCCGCCATGATAATAATATAGATAATATACTTTGAGTGTATGATATGATGTAGAAAATTAGGAACTTGTTATCACTGGCCATGTATATGTTAGTTAATGTCCTGCGCTATTCACAGTGAACGCTACTAATGTTTTGGAAATTTCCTGTGGTTACCGCAGTGCGTTTACTAACATAATGATTATGCATACGGGCTCAAAGAATTTTAATGAATATACAGTATAGCCTTTGTTTTTCCCTCTGAGCACATAGGGTTCGAACTTGTAATGTCTTACTATTAGTTTATGTCAGGCTGCTTTGTTGTATGCATTTCAGGTTCACATCCTGAGCTGGTGACCACCTGTATCTCACGACCACCTGCTGAGACGACCAGCTGTCAAAGTCGAATGACCATATTATTTCCAACTTGAATTGTTCATTTTGATCTCCATAGCGCTTTCACCTGTCTAATGCGATCCCGCCCATCATTTAACTCATGTCCCAACCTATTTAAGGCAAACGACCCGCCGATTGTCTGATCTGAAAAGTAGGAAACTTCTTAAGAGCAGTCCGTAAGACTGGAAAACTTTTCTGTCCAGATTCGACGGACAATCTTTTAGGGCAGCTCCAAAATTGTGACCGAGGTACATTGGAGGATTTGCGCATTAACGATGGGATGTCATACTAGCGAAAGAATTACATTAGTGCATTGGTGCTGAAAAAACCCCCAGTAGCTTTCAGCATGAAGAATGAATGTAAGTCTTACAATGGTAAGAGATCCCGTTGTTGATGCGCAAGCTGTCACTTAACTTCAAAATCTGGAAGAAAATGATTTGTTTTCTATATCTTGACCAAAACACGCTTATCCACGGAAGGCGGCCACCTGTATAAGACGGCCACTGGTGTTGGCCATAGACAGGTTCCAATGTGCACAGAAGATCGTATACTTTTCATGACGTCGCGTGGAAATACGACCTTTTACATTAACACGAACGATACCTGGAAACAGACTGCCCTCCTCGCTCATTATCAGTTTTTTCCTTGCACTGCGTGTGTGTGGCAAAGACTATTTCAACAATGCTATCTGTCTCCTCTCCGTCCCCTTCCGTCCCCTATCCCATATTTGACCCAGATGTGACCCAATCAGCAGGCAAGATTTTGATAACGGTAACTGTTACCGGAAGTTGCGCACTCCTTCACTGCATTCGTTAGCTCCTGAAAAATGTGACGGTTGTAACAAAAGCTGTACTTGAGGCCACCCACTTTTACCCACAGAAATGCGACCTAATCAAATAAAACGTGATCCTGAACTTGTGGAGACGCCGTGCACGTGACTTCCGAGAGGTCTGCCCCTGTACCCAAACAGGATGAGGAGGGGCACTGCGTACTAAATTCTGGACGACACCGCCGTCTGAGTTTATTTGTGTCGTGTCAGAATTTCAGAGCTTGCGCTTTAACGGTGGAATCTCTTACCATCGTTACCTCTACATGTTGAATGCTACTGAGGATGGATTCAGCACCGATGCTGTAATGTAACTCTCATGATGGGAAGAAATCCCAACGCTAATGCACAAGGTCTTAATTGATACATAATACAGTACTGCATTTCACAAACTGAGTAATATCACACAAATTTTGATATTCTGTTCAGAATTGAGAGAAGATATGATATCTTTTATTAATTTATTGTTCCTTCACAGGAAACGTAGGTCAGACATGTGTCTCTCTCACACACGCACACGCACACACACACACACACACACACACACACACACACACACACACACACACACACACATGAAGCAGATAATTACAGATATGCATTTGTTTATACAAGTACACACAAACACGCGCGCCCACACACATAAACCACATACACACGTGTGCACACACACTTCCAGACATACACACACACACACACACACACACACACACACACACACACACACACA
>JAWQUT010000511.1:370971-388661 GCA_033807755.1 Ellobium chinense
ATATATATATATATATATATATATATATATATATATATATATATCATTTGCATGCCTGCAGCATGGTTAGCCTCTCACATATCGATCTACGCTGTTGTTATGACAAGAGTATCGCTCGTAATAAAAACATACAAGAATTTTATAGATTATACCTGACTGTTAATTCAGTTCAATTCAATTCAATTCAATTCAATTCAATTCAAATGTGCTTAAACTTGTATCTTCGTTTCAAGTTAACTCTTGAAGATACTGGACATTGAATGTATTTTTTGTTCCACCCAATATAATGTCCTAGCTTTGGACATCAGATAAGCTCTGTCACCATGGACTGAAAACAATAACCTTGAGATACCTGGTATTGAGATTTTTTGTTTTTATACATAAGTACGTATTAAAGAGAATAGATGAGGAAGTGGGGGCGAAGAGATGGTAAAGGCATGAAGGAGAGAAAAACAGAAAAGAGACAGATTTAACCAAAAAAAAAACACCAAAAAAACAAACCATAGCGAACAGACTTCATGGTGTGAAAATAGAATAACAAGGCATTATAAAACAGCATGATAGAGATAATTTAATTCTATGGACAAATCTCCTACCACAGCCGTGATCAAACTAAAATAATGTTTGAATTAAATAACGGTACCTGTCAATGGACATGAATACATGCATCACAGAGTCTTGAAAAACAACGTACTTTTAGTATCGAATCTTTTCTCGTAGCCCCTGATTTCCGCTTCAGTTTCCCAAGTATTTACTTTTTATAATAACAACACTGTAAACCTCCACCTACTTGTTGATCTTATATTCTATGAAAATTTTATTTTCCGAATTATGTTAACCAATATGAAACCAAGCCTGCATAAGTGCTGATAATACCTGTACATACAGCATGTTATGAATGTCACAATGAAAACATTTTATGAAGGCTATCGAAAATTACTAATGTCATAAACACATGCAATCTGGGCTGCTGCGTTTGTAAAGCGAGTATTTCAGATCTTAGGCTCTTAGAGTCTACTCATCTAAACTGTCTGCCTGTTCTCCACACTTTTTTGTCAGGTCTTGATTCGAAAGACTGTTTTTATTTGACAATTTAAACGTTTTTTTTTTCTTCTCCGAAAGTTGTTACAAAAGGCATAGACTTTCGTCGCCTTTTTTTGAGGTAGGAGCAGATTGGTTAAATTATTCTTATGAAACTTGTATTTCAATATGGCAGCTCAACTTAAAGACAAACTGTCCATGCAAGCTGCATCAGTTGTTTTTTCTTCAATGAAGGTGATATTAATCCCTCTCTAAGAGATAAAGATTATTCTGAAAGGCCAGACAAACTGCCACCCATTTGGAACTGTAAAATTGACGTCTAGTAATTACTATTAATTACCATGTAATTGTAAATTAGTCTGTCTGAATGTGTCTATTGTGTAGTACTGCCCACTTCGCTTCACAATGAACTGTATAGATATACTAATGATATTGGCTATGGACCGGACCAGATATACCTCGGCTCTAACCCAGTGTGGTCAGCATAATTTTGGAAAAGACGCACGCATCAACTCAACTGACTCCTTGGCTTGTCATAGGAAGTATAACACTAAAGGACAGATGAAACTTTAAGATTAATTTAATCTACACGTGAAAATGAGCTCATGATGTAATTAAAATTTCTTTTTCGATTTGTTCATTGTCAGACTTGATCCTAAGCGCTAGTGTAAGTACGGAAGTACTGTAGTTCCTTTTTTGTTTGACATGCTGAGGCCTTGTATCCTGTGATAGGAGTCGGAGCTTGCCAGCTAATCTAACGTCATATTCCATGAGAATGAATAAGTAAAGCGAAGATGTTTCGATACATTAGTGATAATGAAGTATCCGAAAAAACTAAATTCACTGTCAATGCTAAGAATGTAGACTCTAGTAACTCAGAAGGAGAACATACGAAGTCATGCGAAGTCACTTCTTCCAAACAGTGAAATCCATTCGCCGACAAGATTCGATTGCTATACGCATGTTTGCGGTTCTAATCTTACGATACTCTGCGTTTTGAAGAGAGAGAGAGAGTGAGTGAGAGAGAGAGAAAGAGAGAGAGGCAAAGAGGGAAAGAGAGAGAGAGAGAGAGAGAGAGAGAGAGAGAGAGAGAGAATTTAAAATTTAAAAAAAGACATTCTTTTTCTCCATCTTCAAGCGTACAAACTCCGACAAAGAAGTCAAATAATATAAATATTCATACACTTGTTTCAACGCACTCTGATAACAATATTCATTTTTACCTGCCTTACACATACCAAATACTTTTCGCTGCGATCTTCGGTTGCTCTGTGCTCCAAGATTTCAAAAGTCATTCTGTCAATTTAACATATTCGATTATTTCTTTGTGGGCGAACGGGTGATCACATTTTGTTAACTAGTCACCTCTTATGTCATATCGGCGAACCCGCAGGCATCCGAAAATCAAGAAGGCCTACTTCAGCGCCATCATTTCCGGCAAATAATGAGCGTCGTGCTGAAAGGTACAAATCACTTTAGCAAGCAAGCACTTCTGAAACATGGGAAACAGCCATGAACGACCTTCTCTTTGTATCTTATTGACTGTTTTACCAGATTTATTTTGTCTGCAACGGTACTGAATTACATCTTTGTCTCCATAAGCTTAAATACTCCGTCTGTTAGGATGTTGATGTGTCTATCTGTCAGTCTGATTGTCTGTCCGTTTGTCTACTGGTGTATTTTCAATGGTAGTTATGTGTCCATATTTTGTAACGATTGCTTCTGTAGAATTAAAGACGTGAAAAATGAAGCTAAATCCCACTGGTCACTAATACAAACTAGCCAACACTTGTTAGCCAGAGGAGTTTTCCAACATTTGTGTTTCAAGAAAGAGTTACGTGAAAATGAGAGAAGGGGGCTGTCTTCAAAGAGATATGATGAGAACTAAACTTTCACAAACTAATATAAAAATACTCTGTAAGTACGCTGATTTGTGTGTCTTGGAAACGTATAAGTAAAATCTGCTGATGAAGTAATGATTGTAACTTGAGGGAATGCTTTCCAGACTAGAAAAATAAACCGCGCTACGTCGTCGTAGTTGGTGAACAGTTTAGCTTCCAAAATGTACTTAATTAGTAAAGGGCAATTCACACCACACCGTGAGGCCCTTTAGAAGCTACAATGGAAGGACAGCCTTTCCCTAAAATTGACAGTCTCATTGAGAAACAGTGGAAAGACGCACTCCAAAATGATCATTGCTGACAAGATCACTTCCCATCTTACGAGTATGACGCTAGTTACCCTTTGAATTTGTAATGGGAGTTGTATTAATGTAGTTTTGATTGTGACAGCAAAATGTTGGACCTAATGTGTGAGAGGTGAAAATGCAGAGATTTGCACCAAAAGTACTTTTCCTAAGAGCCTTTATAAAGCAGTTGTCACTGGGAGTACAATTATCGCAAAATAATATTTTGAATAAAACAAAATCACAAGTGACATAGATCCGCATCAACGTTTTTGATGTTAGTTGATAGAAACCTAGCAGGAATACACCACATCACTTACTGAGGCCGATAGCTTGGTTGCTCTATGACATACATCAAAGTCTCTGAAGTATTATATTATATTATATTATATTATATTATATTATATTATATTATATTATATTATATCATCCAACACTTTTTATGTTTCATTAGAACTTGCTAAATTGTCAACAGTGCATTACTTTAAAACATTAACATTATATACCCTTATGGTCTCCAGTGAAAAGTCCTTTTCAAGCCAAGTTCTCTTCTTGAACCCTTCTTGTAGCTTGAAGAGTTGATGACAGGAAGAGGAGCCGCATCTGAATGAGTTTGAACCTCATAGTCCGGGTCAACGCCGTTCGGGACTGTCGCACGGTAATGCTCCAGCTCTGCTGTTCAGTGTTCCTTTTCCTAATGAGCATGGCGTACTGACAGTAAGGTCCCACAAATCCATTCGGACAGCGACATCTGCAGTTGCCCCAGACGCTGTTGGAAACCAGAAGGCGTCCGCCATTGGCGCAGGGGATTCCCCGGCAGACGCCGGTACTTCTGCATAAGGTTGGATCTGGCCAGAAAATCATGGTGACGAACAAGATGACTTGTACGCGGATCAAAATCGAATACCGATGATGGTAGTACGTGTACTCTTTATGCCGGTGCGGCAACTTCTGGATGGTCTCATGCAAAATTCTGGTCATCCTCAAGGAATGATCACCTCGACGAAACGTTGTTGTTTTTCCACGCAATAAGAATCCGGGCTGTATCTATTTACAGTTCTGGAGACAACTGTTTCAATTTCTCTCGCACACCTGCGGACTCACCAGTGATTACGAAAGCCTTCAAAATCCAAGCAAAGTCCCCAGAAGTCCAGAAATTCAACAAAAACAGAAGACACTAAATTGTCATACGTTCTAACAGCAATGTTCATAAATCAAGTCGTGGGCACTGGCAAGTCCACTAGCTATTTTTTCTCAAACACAAGGTTGCTCCTACTTAATAATCCTTTAGAATTTCAACAGAAGACCTTAACTGTTCAGGCAGACAACGTCAGCTCTCAAAAGTTAATGAATCTCATTGGCCAACAAAAGTTTTACAAACAAGTTCTCAATAGTCAAAAGAAAGCGGCGTCCGGTCACTCTCAGCTATAGTATGTTTCAAATATCCCACTATAAGGCGCTGATCATCCGTAGTTTGTGAACCAACTTTTCAGAATTCAGAAAGAAAGACATCAACATATTACTGTGCATAATATCAACTAGTCTAATATAATTTTAAACCGTTTGCTGTGCTATGCTTTATGATATTATCAAATTACCATGAGCTTATCAGCCTCTACAAAGGTTTCTCTGATGGGGTTTTACAGCACTTCAGCATGATTAAAGCTATATTGCTCTCCTGTACCTAATAATTACTCGTTACATAGGAAATGTGATGTAGAGATGCGTTGGATACAACACGGGAATGTTATTTACAGGACGTACATGTATGTCCAATCACTGTTTGGATCAAAAAGTTAGGATGGACATGTAGGGTCATACGTAGCGCAGGAATTTTTTATAAACAGCAAATTAAGATATATGAATGCTAATTATTATTCCGTAATTTCGCAGCTGGTTGTTTTCCTTCTTCTGATATTTGAGAGTTTGCGCATGAATGATGGGATCTCTTTACCTATCATCTCTTCATGTTGAACGCCACTTAGGGTGCATTCAGCACCGATGTACTAATGTAATTCTTACTACCGAAGAGATCCCGACCGACAATACGCAAGCTCTCAATTATTTATTAGTTATATATAGAAGATGGTATTGATTGTTTGTTGCTACTAGTATTATAGCGTCTCGACACATTCAGTGTTGCTTACAGCTGGTTATCTGAGGTTACAGAAGTTTTTCTGGATGTGAATTAGATTGAGCGTGGAATACATATCAATATCTGTTTTAGAGCTACATGATATTAAGTCAGATCCGGTATTTTATAAAGGCATTTCGAAAAAAAACAACAAAACCGTAAAACCAGTGTTGACACGAATATTCGAAATTATGAGACATAATTATACATACCGAAGTGTCCACGCATATTTTGTACAATAAATCTAAGCAAGCAAACTCATGAAGTATAATGTGTTGCAGTATAATTTAGCATTGTTCCGTTCTCAAAATAAAAAAAGTAAATACAACAACCACGGGGATGCGTTTTTAGCCAAGTTTCCATCACTCACCTTTTTATATACTTTTTCAACACAAAGAGTGCCAAACCTGCACAGTTCTTCGGGTATCTTTAAGAGTATCACCGCAAACATCTGACAACAGGCGAAGCTGACATCACAGCAGTCGGTTGCCTGAATGAAGGCGTGGCTTGTATGTTGTGGCAAATAAAGAATCAAACCACGCCCACACTATATTAGAAAGTCTAGAACTAAGTCATAAATAAAAAAAAGTCTCACACTCAATACTGATGAATAGTCTCTCTCTTAGATGCCACACTCTCTAAGATTCTAGTCTAACTGAACTAGCAATGATTAGCATGCTTTTATCACAAAATGCCACTCAGAGACATAGCCTCAGACCATAATATCTTTCCATTAGAAAAATGTCCATCATTTAAAATGTGGTGATTTCTGAAAGCCGTTAGAAGAGAAAAAGAGGTAACACATATTACTAAACCCTTACTGGATCAATAAAGTACTAAATCAACCCTTACATGAAGTGTTTCACTTCTATTTTGTTAAATCCACGTTCTACTATTTCTTTTGTATTCACACTGTCGTGGTCATGAAGACTCACAGTCCAGTCTCTACAGGTTGTCCTTTAGTATTATTTTCTTGTATATATATGTATTGATATATGAAGGGTTTCATGGCAAAACGCGTTATCCACCAATATGAATTTTTAGCTTATTCTACATACTTCATGTAACAGTAGGAGTATTTAGTATACATGTATATTTCCATTGCATAGAAGGACATTTGATCTCTATTATTTAAGACTTAANCCTTACATGAGGTGTTTCACTTCTATTTTGTTAAATCCACGTTCTACTATTTCTTTTATATTCACACTGTCGTGGTCATGAAGACTCACAGTCCAGTCTCTACAGGTTGTCCTTTAGTATTATTTTCTTGTATATATATGTATTGATATATATATATATATATATAAATGTATAATTTAGCATATATATATATTATTCTTGAAATGGGCGTGGCTAAGTAGGCGGGGGTGGGCACCAAATGGCCTAGGACGTAACATCTTTCCTGACGTAATACGTGACGTCCAGAACAGGCCAGTATAATATTAGTTTCATTGAGTCATCACGCACGCTCCAGACGTGCCCACCCACGTTCATTAAGTAGTCGCTCTCACTCTCCCTTTCTGGAACTCATATTGGTAGCTAGCGGGCCTAGAACTAACTTAAAATAAATGACCTGTTTGATTTTGGATTCACTTTTAACTTGCTGTCAAGTAAATGACAAATCTAGGCTATGTTATCTTATTTTTACATTACCGAAAAATCTCTGACGCTTTAAAGAAGTATTATTTTTACATCTACGGGAGGCAAGCATGAGGTAATACAGTCGATTCCGCTTAATCGCCACTTCCGCTTAGTCACAATTTTCCCCAGAGAACCTGATTTTTCCTATATGAAAGTCACTGGACGTTCGCAACTCTCTCCGGATAATCGTAACTTCTCAGTGGCCGTAAAAATCAAATGTCAGCGGTAGATGGATTACAACTGATAATAAATATTTACACTGGCGGTTGAAACTGCCCGACGGAGAATAGACCCGTTGATTGAGTGACAAACGCCACGCCGTGACAGGTGTAATAAGTCCCTCCTGCCCACCTCCCTCCTCTGCTTGGTCTGGCTATCCCCGACAATGCTTTTGCGCCGAGCTCTGTAGGGCACACTCCGCCCCGCCATTCCCCCTCGCCTTTTCCCCCCAAACCATTCCGTCTCCGAGAGGCGGGGAATGCAAATACCGTATTCCGCTAAACCCCTCACCTGTTTGGTGGATTTCAGTTAGATTAAAGAACATGTCATATGGATAAACGGTCGATCCCGACCGAGCCATCCTACTCTTTATTGTCTGTCGGGCTACTGAGAAGTGGTCAATAAAACAAGTCTCGGCGATCAAACATTCTTAGGCTACAACACCTTCCAGGGTTTGGCGACTCACAGTGACTGAATGGCCCAATGACAATAAATTGCCCAAACTACCAGCTCCGCATAATCGCAAATTCGCTTAATAGCAACTTTTTCGTGATCCCGAGGAATTGCGATTAAGCGGAGTCGATTGTATAATAATATAATATAATATAATATAATATAATATAANTTTGCGGCCGCAGTGCGGAAAATGGGAAATTTTGCGGCCGCAACGCGGCCGCAAGCAATGCAAAATTCTGCGGGGTCAGAGATATAGACTTCTCTGTTCAGCGGACCTTAGCAACGGCACCATACCTGTAATGGCAAGTCTCCCAGGCTACGCTTATTGTAGTATGGACTTTTTTATTTGCAACCAGCCAACCACCGATAAGGTTTGCGAATATAATGTTGTTGAAATTATGTCTCAAAATTCGCTTTTCAATTTTTTTCCGGATATCAATCGATGGGAACTCTTTAATGGTTTGTTTGTCTTTGGACGTCTCATACTTTTATAAAGCTTCATATAACCGCCTTTTGCTGTTTTGAACACGCTGAAACAAATGTTGCTTTCCCTACCTTGACTACAGCTCACAGGTCAAGGTCAAAGGTTTGTTGTCTGAAGTTAGTAGGCCTATCAGAAATTTCGCTGTCCATGATATTCGAAGAGTGGATGTTGTTACTGTTACGAGTCCCCGTGGTGCTATGAAAGAATTAATTCTACCGTCCGGTCACTACACCTGAGTGCTGCAATAGAACAAATTCGCATCTCCTTGCTGAGCGCTGGGTGCGGTGGTCACATTTTGCAGCCTGGTGTCAGCTGATTGGCTGGCAGACAACGGTCATTTATCCGCAACAGTGGTCACGCAGCCAGCGGTAGGCTGGGCCCGAGGCGCCTCGCGTAACTAGAGTCGATATCTGTTATGAGGAACACACTCACTAGAGAAGGGGGTTGGCCTCCTGCGCACATACTAGTTTGAGCTGGCTAATTGGTTGCTGCCATCACTTACAAGTGCAGAGGCGTAGCGTCCATGTAATCTCTAAATCTGAGATTGCCGACATATTGTAGTATTTATCTAATACAATTTAATTAATCTAAAATGTTTTATGAAATTTTCAAGCATCACGCTCGCACTAGTTCATCTTCAAGCCATTTACAAGCATCGACCATACGACTTTTATCACGGTTAGCTAGTTTTACTCGCCGATAATCTGAAAAAATATATTCTGTCTCACAAATTCAGCTCCCCTGTATGCACAGTGTATTGCATCTCTGACTGTTTCACGAGAGAAACTATTTAAAACCATGTGGCATGTAATCTGAGGGGAATCTAGATTACCCGCTATGGTGACTGTTATTATTTTCTTTCTTGCACGAGAGCGGCAGGACTCTTTCTGTGAACGGTTTCCTGAGTTTTTCTCATGGCTCCGAGACTTGGCTCTTTCGGAGTCGAATACCAGATTTTTGATTAATGATTAAAGAACGATCCCAAAACTGCATCCAATTAACAGTCGTTCCTCGGGCTTTGAGGAAGGTTATAATGCTATATGTGTCAGTATAAACCGCTGATGTTTGATACAGTACCAAGGCAGATCGTAGTAAATGTCTTGTCTTATGCGGAATCTTAATCCAAGTCGGGCACTGACGGCTTCAGACAGCTGGTTGGATGTGAGTGATAGATTACCAAAAGACAAAAAAACATCATCCTCTCTACTCTCCCAGTACCAGGGCATAATGGGACAGAAGAAGAGAATGTGGCAAGAACCAAAAGGTGGTATGTATGCAAATAAATAATGACATCATCCTCTTCGTCTGCCAACAAAGACGGAAGTATAGCAAGCTACACGTGCAAGTCAGCCATCTTTATGTGTAATCGTTGCTCAGAGACTTCCGTTAAATTGCCGAGATCCCCACTTCCTATGTGCCGCAAGGTTGAAACGGAGCACTAAGTAATAGAAATCAAGTAGGATAAAATGGAAAGTGCTCAAGAAGACAAATGCAGAGAGAAAATGAAAGAAGGAAAGAAAGTGATGCGGTGGGAATCGAACCCGGCAAAGCGATGGGTGCCTACGCAGAGGTCGCGGGTTCGATTCCCACCGCATCATTTTCTTTCCTTCTTTCATTTTCTCTCTGCATTAAATTTGTCTTCTTGAGCACTATCCACTTTATCCTACTTGAATTCCTATGTACCGCACTCTCCATGGAACCGCCCACAGAATAAAAGAGCGGCCCATTTCCCCCAAACTCCATTCCCTGCAGAGATCCCAAGCGTGACCAAACACAGATAGTTCTGATCACCCGTCTCTCTTTGGGGCAATAACTGTGTATCAACCTTTTGAATTTGCCAATACGTTTTCATGATTTGATAATAGTTTCTACGCGTGCGGCTTGTGATAAAATCTTAACGTTCCGTGTCAGACAGTTTCGAGGCAGCATAAACTGTTGAGTTTGGTAAATGTGTGACCATACACTGAAAAAAAAAGGTGAAAGTTTTACGCTTCCTTGTAAATACGAAAGTCGCTAGTTACAGGATATTGTATCTATGCGACCAGACCTTGTGGAGGCATATCAAGGTTACTACTCATGGGGATTTTCGTCTATAGAAGAGTTACATGGCTTCGCGAAAAAGCAATTTCCCCCCACATAAGGTAAAATTACTTTGCATAAATTGTTGGGAAAAAATTGTGAAATTTTGGATAAAATGGGAACAATGCCTGGTTTTCTTCCTTTAACAGCAAACCCATACGATTTTTTTCCCACTAATCTTGCTTTAAAATCGTGCTCGCAGAAAGGTTTAGGAAAAAAAAAAACCAACACTCTTGCTGACCGGGAAAAGCACATAACCAGAGAGGCTAGACGTCTACTCCCTAAACAGTGTCCCGAAACAAAGGCATCCGTAATTTAGATGTGGTCTACAAACGGAGGCGGTATGCCAGGCGGTCTTTATTACTGCCACGAAAACAACATCGGGGTCATAAATCTATTATTCATAACACAGACTTTGTTCTATTTTGGTTTCTTGTCGTCTCATCCTTTTCATGCGAGACGAGGGTTAAAAATCGTCCAGAACAACACGTCTGTGAAATAATATCACATTCTTACCATTAACACAGTCTACTAGACATCAGAAAATTCGGTCCAGACAGTAGGCTAGGTCTAAATATACTGAACAAAAAAAGAAACGCATCACAGAATAGGTCAAGGTAAACCCATTTCCCCCTGTTTCTTAGAGTCGAAACATATCAAAAGCTATTTTAAAGTCGATAAATATTAGAATTTATTCTAGGCAAAAAATTATATTCTAAATCCTTCCGGGTATTTTTGCGGGCAAATAATCGAAAACCAGTATTTTTGTTGTTATTCAATATCCGCTTTGAGCTTGACAAAGATTTTTGGTGCTCAAGTTAAGAATATTCCTAACATTATTTTTTTACTGTAGATTTGAGCTACGACTTGATTTTACCGTTAGGGTAAAACTGGAAATATGCCCCGATTGACAAGAGACCAAAGGAACATTGCCATTGGCAATTTGCAAGCAGGGATGTCAACGAGGGACATTGCACAGCATTTTGGAGTCCACCGAACGACTATAGCAAGGCTGAGAAATCGGTTCCAAGCCACCGGTACGGCTGCAGACCGCCCTCGCTCTGGTCGACCAAGGAGGACAACCCCTGCCTAGGACAGGTTCATTGTGCGGCAGCATGTTGAGGAACCATTCCGGACGGCAACCAGGACTGCTGCCAATTTGCCTCCAGGCAACAGAGTGGTTGCACAAACAGTACGGAACTGTCTGCGAGAAGCTACATTACGGACAATTACGGTGTCGCCGACCGCTTGTAGGCGCCATTTTGACGCCCTAACACATTGCTGCAAGACTCCGATGGGCTAGAATTCATCGCCAATGGGCAAGAAACAATTGGTTGAATGTTTTATTCACCGACGAATCTCGTTTTCAAATGCAACGGTCTGATGGAGGACAAAGGGTGTGGCGGCGAGGAAATGAATGTTTCCGACAGGAGTGCGTCAGGAAGGTGGACAGGTTCGGTGGTGGGGGAGTCATGGTTTGGGCCGGGATCTCGGCCACACGAAGAACAAATCTGTTTCTTGTCAATGGCAATTTGACTGGCCTTCGGTATCGCGATGAAATTTTGCGTCCAATCGTCCATCCCTTTATTCGTGCGCACGGTGGAATTTTCATGCACGACAATGCACGGCCACATACAGCCAGAGTGAGCACAGACTTTCTCCAGATCCAGGGCATCCCTTGGCCCTCCAGATCTCCTGATTTGAATCCCATAGAACACGCATGGGACGAATTGGATCGCAGACTTAGGGCCCACCCACAACAGCCACAGAACCATGCCCAACTCTTTCAGGCTCTCCAGGCAGAGTGGCAGGCCATCCCACAAAGAATCTTCAACAGTCTTGTCATGTCCATAGGACGCAGATGCCAAGCAGTGATTGATTCTACAAGTGGCCATACACGCTATTAGGTCCAAAAAACGAAACTTTTGGTTATCTCCTCTGAAGGCATAAAAAAAAAACTAGGACAATTTTTTTTTTCAAAATTTAACACCACTAGCACAAAACCTTTTTCTATATGCACACAAAATTTGAAAAATTACATATAAAGTTATACAGTATATGAAATACGGATGATGCGTTTCTATTTTTTGTTCAGTATATTNAAACTACATATGTTTCTTCGCTCAAAATGTATACGTTTTTGCTCAAATTACAAACAGCGGAACAAATCTGTTTCTTGTCAATGGCAATTTGACTGGCCTTCGGTATCGCGATGAAATTTTGTGTCCAATCGTCCGTCCCTTTATTCGTGCGCACGGTGGAATTTTCATGCACGACAATGCACGGCCACATACAGCCAGAGTGAGCACAGACTTTCTCCAGATCCAGAGCATCCCAACTCTCCCTTGGCCCTCCAGATCCCCTGATTTGAATCCCATAGAACACGCATGGGACGAATTGGATCGCAGACTTAGGGCCACCCACAACAGCCACAGAACCATGCCCAACTCTTTCAGGCTCTCCAGGCAGAGTGGCAGGCCATCCCACAAAGAATCTTCAACAATCTTGTCATGTCCATAGGACGCAGATGCCAAGCAGTGATTGATTCTACAGGTGGCCATACACGCTATTATGTCCAAAAAACGAAACTTTTGGTTATCTCCTCTGAAGGCATAAAAAAAACTAGGACAATTTTTTTTTCAAAATTTAACACCACTAGCACAAAACCTTTTTCTATATGCACACAAAATTTGAAAAAGATCGGACTATTACATATAAAGTTATACAGTATATGAAATACGGATGATGCGTTTCTATTTTTGTTCAGTATATTATGGGACAGTCGCATCAGCTAACAATAGAGGATTGCACAAGCACACGGCACGTTAACCCTTCCACCAGTTCGTGCGCGTAAAACCATGTATGTGTCAGTTTCTCAGCTTTGTTTACGAAATCTACCGGACTTCCGGAGTTACACCGCAGCCCTTTATCATCAACATAGACTTTCGGGCCCATGATATTGCCTTTAAATCATGCAGCGTGGCCGAACAGTTAAGGCATTGGACTCAAGAACTAAAAGTCGTGGGTTCGATTCCCGACCACGGTCATGGTGTACATGCCTTGGGAAAGCTTTAACTTTACCCCTAACTCTGCCCCTAACTCAATACCATGTTCTAGGCGATGGTGTCCTGATATATTGCCTATGAAATTTGCCGGAGTTTCAGCGTCAGCACAGTGCCGTGTGCAAAATTGCAAACCCCTATTCTCCACACAACACTAAAATTTACTCATTATATTATTGTGAAATACGTCAGGGCTCTTATAACGATTGTGTCTCAGTACCTACGCACTATGACTTCATTACGAAATGGGCACAGAGTAAGTGGTTTTACTTTTGGTGTCCTAATTTTTAACCCACAGACTAACTGATAAACTTTAGATCTTTATTGCCCTAGATCCAGTCAAAATCAGGATATTTGGTTAAACCAGGTTGTTGACAAGAAAGCCTAATGTGTGTACTTCCATTGAATGAAATATAAAAGAAAATGATCTAGAATTCTGGCCCGAGATGCTGTAAATTTGTCTGAAATGGCGAGGGTCACATATAATTCATTTAATTTGTCCCATAAGAATTCAAATTTATTCACAATTATTGACCATTTCCCCATAAAAGCAATGTCTGTGTGTATGTAAAGAAATGATTTTACTCTCGATTCCGGGAACAAGCAAAATAAAATAATTCATGGACTTATCCTCAGCGCCTAGTTCCTAGTTCGGACACTGTTGCCATCTTTTCTCAAATGAATGATGAAGACCACGAGATAGGTATTAAAAACACACTTTCAGTTCTATCCCATCATGAGTGAGTGAGTGAGTGAGTGAGTGAGTGAGTGAGTGAGTGAGTGAGTGAGTGAGTGAGTGAGTGACTGACTGACTGACTGACTGACTGACTGACTGACTGACTGACTGACTGACTGACTGACTGACTGACTGATAAGTGAGTTAATGACTGACTGAACTGGTTGATGGATGTGTTAGTTTTACGTAAGTTCCACAATTACCGGAGCCAGATTATACTGCCCCAATTAAAACTGTCCATCGATCAGTCTTGTTCACTTTGAGATATTATAGCCTCGTACTGTCATGATACAATAAATAAAGTAAAGTACATAATTATTCGCTATAAGTTAACTGTCCTCAATTCAAAGTTAGCATTAAATACAAACAGTAATCTTATAATAATATTACAAATCTATACTGGTCTAACCTAAATTATAACTAAGCACTGGACCCAGTTGCTGGTCATACTGTCTTTTTATTTTATTCTAAGTAAAATTTTAATGCAGTTTTCCTTTTTTTTAATACGTGTGTTTTATTTTAATCCTTTGTCTGTATGCTTAGAGTCAACAACTACGGTTCCTCCGTGTGAAGAAATCAACCCATCCGTGAGCCGCTTGGGCCCAGTGCAAATCTGGTTGTTAGGCGAGTGAGAGGTTTAGAATTTGCCATTAGCCATTGAAAGCCCGAAAATCTGACTTCATACCTTCGTTGTGCATTCTACAACAAAAAGAATCATATCTGCAGGAAAAGTGATTGAAACAACGCTCGGTTTTCCTTTTTATAAAATCAAACCTAATCTACCCAACGTCGGAGTTGTAACTGACTGTTTACGATCTCTTCACGTCCTCTTCCCTCCTTTCGTGCTTGCAGCAGTCAGGAGCTCCTTCAGGTTACACAAAGTCACAGTCAAAGGTGGATTGCCTATCATAATTGGCTATTTTTTTGTGCTTCCTACAACCCAACACAATCATCTTAAGTCACAGTCAAAGAAAGTCACGAGGTCATTGGTAAAAAACACAGCACAACAAGCTTGAGACTGGCATTTTATGTTTTTCCCTTGCACTGTCTAATAACATTTTTCTGTTCTTGTCGGTGATTATCTAAGAGGGATGTGGGAAAAACATTCTGTATGAACTTTAAGGCAGTCTGTCCAAAGGATAGACATCCAGACTAATGCCCGCTCTTGTCGGTGACTATCTCAGAAGGATGTGGGAAAAACATTCGGTATGCACTTGTCGGTGACTCTCTAAGAAGGATGGGGGAAAAATATTCTGTATGCACTTATCGGTGACTACCTAAGAAGGATGTGGGAAAAACATTCTGTATACACTTGCCGATGACTATCTCAGACGGATGTGGGAAAAACAATCTGTATGCACTTGTCGGTGACTCCCTAAGAAGGATGGGGAAAAAACAATCTGTATGCACTTGTCGGTGACTCCCTAAGAAGGATGGGGGGAAAATATTCTGTATTCACTTGTCGGTGACTACCTAAGAAGGATCTGGGAAATTTATTCTGTATGCACTTTAAGGCAGTCCAATAGACAGACATCCAGACACATGCCCGCTCACGTGACCTCACACCACTAGTACTCCAGTAGGGCTTTCTCAACTCCCTGGGGGAATGTACATTTAAAGGCGCTGATCACCAGCATTCTGACAAGATCATTCACTGTCCATAGCCAGATACCTCTGTTCAAAGACAAGTGGACGAAAGAAAATGTAAATGAAATACTTTCCCAGGGCACTTACAATATGACATAGTCCGGAATCGAACGCAAGACACTCTGATCTGGAGTCCAACCCTGCGACTATTCGGCCACGGCAAGGGTTATGCTAGTTAAGGTTCAGATCACGTGTACTCTAGTATACGAAATAATACAATTTTAACAAAAATATTATACTGACCTACTTGTCACTGAATATGAGGTAGAATGTAAATACAGAGGCGCAGGCTAGAAAACAAAAGTCGAGACTTGATTTGTCTACCTGAGCCTCTGCTTCAAAATTGGCCTGAATTGATACATTATGGTGGACCGATAATTTCATCACAATATTACATTCATTCCCATGTGATTATATTAACACGTATTGCTGTGGCCTGTGGTTTATCAAGTCAGTGGTCTGATATCTGCTCAAGGGATGTGTCCCAGTAAAAATGGTCGCTCCACTTCTACTCTGTTGACTCGTCGGGTAAGTCTAGAGAAAAATCATATCATTTCAAAATAGATTCTTTAACTGGCAAGAAACTGTAGGATAGAAAACTCGCATGATATGTTCCACAAAAGATATAGATGTTTATGACGTTCAAAACTTTCAAGGCCCTTGACTTGCACGCCCAATTTAATTATTAAAATGTAAAAACTGATCATTTTGGTGGGCTGTTCAAATAACAGAAAGAAATTATTTTTAAGGAAAATGCATAGTTTGAGTATGAATACATAAAAAAATCCACAGAAATTGTGTCTGCCTCTCATGGACGAAAAAATGCAACGATGGTGGAAGGCCAATATTAATCGGAAAGACCCTCCAAAGATAGCAGTGGTATGCAAACACAGAATGTAGATACAGTGAGTATCGAAATATATTTTGTGATGTACAGCGAGCGGCAGGATCATTTACGATTAAATAATCAAACTAAAGAGGGAATTTGAAAAAGTTTTGAAGATTTTCGAGAGTCCGAGGAAGTCGGTATTGAGAGAAACCGTGCCTGTATGATTAGAAGATCAAAGACCCGAAAACCCAGCTCTCTTGATCTTATGAACTGATTCCGATTTTCTATTCATTAGATTTTACTTATGTGCCCGAACATCTTATACACTTGAAATGTTGAATGTTGTCAGGATGGAATTCAGTTGGTGAGATTATACTGTCTTCTAGTACACGTACCAAATTTTCATTCAGAAAATAATATTATGGCGAACCATTTCCTGAGAAAGAATTTGAAATCTGTGTTCCTCGTCAAAAATTTGAGAACCACTGTAAAAAAAAACGGTAGTTTTAAACATTATTATTGTATTGTTCCCATTGCTGCCCCCCCCCCCCCCCCCCCNCAAAGGTGCTCCATTCATAGGTATCAATCAAAAATTAACGGCGTGACGCAAACTCTCTTCGAATGACGATTTCAGGAACATACGGCAAAAATATCTCGATAACACGGAATTCAATCCATTCCGATTTGTAAGATCCGGCTATTTCCAGCTGTGATTTTGTATCGATTTTTGAATGTTTGTGCAATTGAAAATGTCCACATATATATACGTCCATTATGCTAACTTAATTATGTATATTGAAATCACTGTTATGACAATGGTCGCGCCAGGAAATTTCGCAATTCGGACAGCTTCGGCGATCAAACTCCCGGGTACTGTATGAAATCAATTAATGACTGTAAATATTGAGTAAAAATAAATATTAAGTAAATGAATGTAGTCAAAGCAATTGGTCTGCTTCGACGTACTTGACCATATTTGCCACAAATTTAATTTTATTTTCTGGTTTTTTTTTTTTTTCAATGACTTTGCGAGGCAATGTAGAAGAATTCATGATTATAATGGAATTCCTACTGGAACGTAAGAAAATTAAAAGCTAACAAGAGATGAAAAAAAAAAAAAGAAGGTGGGAAAGGAGGGGGGGCGGACAATCTGGGGTTTTTTGTGTGTGTGTGT
>JAWQUT010000511.1:394172-408959 GCA_033807755.1 Ellobium chinense
TATATATATATTATATTGTGCTCATCTCTTTTCAGCATAATTAACAATTCTACTACTTCCGCCAACTTCAATCCAACACGGAGACAAAATATTAGTCCCGACTTTTCCTCACACTGATACAGAATAGCAACATAGCAACATAATTCCAAACATCCCAGTGTTGTTGAGCCAACCTTCCCATGTTATATTTTCTCGTCTCATTTGTAATTCATCTGTTTTCAAGATCAGTAACCAATTAACATCTATTACATATTGTTTGAAAGAAATTGGCCATCTCTGGACTAGCCGCCATTTTTGCTTCACGCTTATCGAAACTATAGCCCTGTCGAACAAGGAGCCTAGCAACTGGACCCATCAAATTTTACATGCGTCAGTCCAACTTTTGAGCTTGCGTTGGGTGCGGTTACTGTGAAAAGTTTTGAAGAAATTAAAACCAACATTTGCTTTAACTAGCATTTTTGATATCATCGGGATCAATTCTATTAAGATATTGTAGGAAGTCAGTCTCAATGAAGGATTGCACTTATTATGTGGCTTACCTAATGTCCTTAGTTTTATGCTAGACTCATTGCAGTCAACTGATAAATCCTGAAGTTAAAATTAGTGTTATGCTAAACTAAGCCCCTCCCCTCCAAATTTCAGCAATTCAAAAAGTTGATGTTGACAAAATGTTAAAAAAATCACATTTTCGTGTGTTCTTTTTTATTAGTAATATAAACTGTATTGTGTATCCGTAGCAAAAAGTGTACCAGATTGCTAAAATTTTGCTTCAGGGGAAAACTGTATCTTGACATATACCGAAAGCTTGCATGCCCTGCATTTTCAAACCTCTACTGTATCATTTTTGTTTGTTTGTTTAGTCTTGGAGCTTGAAATGTATTGTTCCTATCATGTTCGGTGACCCCAGGTTAGATGATGGAAGGATAACACAATAACTGATCAAATTTTACCTTTCTTTACAGATTTACTTTCCCCCATAAAGGCAAAGTTGGGCTGCTGGTGTTAATGGGTTCAGCGTCTGCCACATATGTCAGACTGCTGACCTAATAACCTAATAGGTTTGTAGTTTCGACATCTGAGTCAGACGATTTACATTGTTGGGTCTGCAGGAGAGACATTGTTACTCGTATGACGAGCACCGATACATGTCTTCAGGGTTGGGCATGTTCACCAAAGAAGTCAGTTCAGATCAAGTTCAGTTTACGAAGGGAAAAAAGCCCTAAGATCAAGTTTAGCTCAGTCCCATGAAAATGGAGTAGTTTTCAGATTTGATCAGTTCCTCATTTTTTTTAAACTTGACATTCTTTTGACCTGAACATATGTTTAAGAAATGCGTACATATGATACTTTCCCTCTGTCTGCTTCTTTCTCCCCGTCTCTTCTCCTTCTTCCCTCCTCCCTCCTTCTCTCGCTCTCTCTCTCTCCCTCTTTCTCTCTCTCTCTTCTCTCTCCCTCTCTCTCTCTTCTCTCCCTCTCTCTCTCTCTTCTCTCTCCCTCTCTTTCTCTCTTCTCTCTCACCCCCTCTCTCTCTCTCTCTGTCTCTCTCTCCCCAGTAATGAAAGGGGGTACCGCACCTCTCTGCTGCTCAAGACACCGGTTACTAGCCCCAAAGAGAGAAACAGAAATATAGTGGTCAATAGAAATGCTTTAAGGACTACTAACATCATCGCTAAGTTTTCTTGGGCGGTGAAAGATATTATCAGACTGCTAGTGATCAGCGCCTCCAAAAGGCAGCTGCACTGTATTCTCCCCACGGAGTTGAAGAAGTCCTAGATGGATCTGGCCTGCTTGGGTAATAATAGTGTGAAGTCGTGTGAGTGAGCATTAGTCTGGATACGAGACTTATAAACCGCATCATTATTATTGTAATTATTTTTTTTTTAAACAGCCTTGACATTTAGAGCCCCCATGGACCGGACCTAATGGCGCTCCTCTATCCCTCAAGACCTCTGTGTTGTGCTCACCAGGTCAGTAGCAGTGTTGTAGTAGAGAATAAACAAAAAATCAGGTCAGAAAATCCTAACGCAACAAGAGTGTAATGATGTCCTCATCATTCCTGATTCCTACAATCCTATCTCTGAGTCTTTTTCTCGTCATAGCTGGCCTTGTCAGCTATCTGTGCACTCACCGTCGGCTGCAGTGCCTAAGAAGGTCACACACGCAAATATTTAAGAGCTTGCGCATTAACGATGGGATCTCTTGCCATTGAAAGAATTACATTAGTGCATCGGCCCTGAATATGCCCTTGTAAGTAAGTCACCTTGCATTAAAAAAAACTGACACTCCCGAACGTGACACAAAGATGTGTCCTGGTGTGCTGCTCAATTTAGTACCACACTTTCCACACGTTTCTTGAAGACAATATCCATTTCACAAGACGACTTTCTATTATAGGCTCGTAAATATAGTCAAATGAATGGAGAAGAAGTCACTTGGAAAAAAAAAATCAAGTCGTCAAAACACTGATATAAAATTTACCAGAAATAGACACCAGGTTTGTCTGTTTTTATTAAGAACTCAATATCTTCAAAGTCAGTGCTGAAAATGTATATCCAATTTTCCGTTCTTGCTAATGCTAGATGATTTCTAACGTAACAAAATAAACACAATGTTTAAATTTAGACATCGTGCACGCAAGTACAGTAAAAATATAAACAGTCACCGGCATCGGGACACCAGACTGTCAGCCTTGACAAGCGAGTATCCAAGGGTATTCAGAGCATGCGTCACGCGACCCTCAAGAAAATCTGTGCATCACGACGCAAAAAGGCGATTAAAACAAATATATATTTACCATAATATATTTACTATTTGCCCTTGAACGTCAAAACTTGCTAGCGACAAACCAAACCTACAGTATTCTCAGGAGACCGCACCCTGAACCATTAGCTCCAAACCAATAATTGATACTATAACTAATAAGAGTTGTATATTTAGTGCCTTTATATGACAGCTTTTGCCTCAGGAAGTCAGCTTAATTATTGCGCTGAAAACAGATGAGCCTCTTCTAAGTTCGACACTTTGATTAACTGTCAGGACTCTTTTGTTGATAAACTAAGTATGGAGACAATACTGCGTGCGAGCTCAAATGCATTCATTAATGTTCAGGACATGAGAGAACTCCACCGCAGTTTCTCTTTATTACGTTATATAAACACTCTTCGTTCAGAGATAGTAAATCATTATGGTGTGTTATTTTGGTGCGTTTGCGAAGGTCGCGCGAGAAAGGGACTGGTTTAGTGCAGACACGGTAAGGCTTCTGTGGTATTCGAATGGAATCAAGTTCCTAGATTTGTGGTTTCAGGCCGCTCAGTCCAAGCTGTGAAAATATTTTTTTTTGTAACCTCAGCGTAGCAAAACTGCAAAAAGTCACATGATGTTGTTCCTTGCCAGCGTTAAAGATCAACTTAGGGTATAAAAGGTGTGAGGCTACATAATGGGGACACCATTAATTTGATTTCAGTCACATGCTTCACACTGGAGCGTATTTTTTTTTTAAATTTCACGAGCAAAATAATTGACATTGCATAGAAACAGAGCAAATCGCTAGTTTACTGTCCTTCTGAACGTTGCTGTAAAGGAAATGTATGTAAAATCGTCTAGTATTTGAAATAGGAAGGAAATCCATGTGAGTCGAGGCAGTGTCTACTGCCAATTTGTAGGCGGGGCTTGTCTTTCAACCGTAATGATCGGATGGCACAGCTTTAAACATCAGGAACAGATTGTCCGCTTGTGTGTGTGTGTGTGTGTATGTGTGTGTGTGTGTGTATAATATGTATATATATATATATATATATGGGTCTGTGTGTGTATATATGTGTGTGTGTGTGTGTGTGTGTNTGTGTGTGTGTGTGTGTGTGTGTGTGTGTGTGTGTGTGTGTGTGTGTGTGTGTGTGTGTGTGTGTGTGTGTGTGTATGGACAGTTTATTTCGTGAGAGTTTGGGTTTATGATCGTTAGCAACCCATTTTGAGTTTGGTTTCGTGTAAACAACGAAAACACTAACATACAATGGGAGTATTGCTTAATAGATACATTTTATGTCATCTTATATAAGGGCTTGTAAGCTCCAATAATTTACCTTCTAGTGATCATATAGTTACGACGTTGGACCCAAGATTGAGAGGTCGGGGGTTAAATTACGACCACAGTCAAGTTGTTAATGCTTCGAGAAAGCATTTCATTCACATTATTCTTCAGTTCCCCCTGTCTGTAAAATGAGTACCTAGCTATATGCAGTGAAAGATATTACCAGAATGCTAGCTGTCAGCGTCTGTATTATGACTGCAGCACTGAATGTTCCAGGGAGTCGAGGAAGTTCTTGAGTGATTAAGCCTGCTGGGGTAATAGTGACGTAAAGTCGTGAGAGAAGGCAATGCTTCGATACAAGACTTACAAATCTCATCATTGTTCTGATTTCAAGGGCTACCCGAACGTTACATTAGGCTACACGTATGAATGTTAAGCTATGAAAGACGACGCAGTGAAAACAAAATATGTGTCACGGCCAATACACCGTGACACCAAGCTCGAAACCAGCTAAAGTGCATGTACTCTATGAGCTTCCTCTTGCCTAATATCGGAACGGAAATGCTACATTTGGACCCATCTCTGATGAACTCGGTTGTTAGGGGAACCCGCTTGTATCGGGCATAGTCACAATCTTCCTTCCCCCCTCTTCTTGATCATTGTTAACACAGCCTCTTTCATTACGGGACTGGAAGAGCGAAAATCCGGTTGTTACTGCATGAATGCCTCTCCTTCGTGCAAATGTTTGCATGAAACAGAGTCGTTCAATAGCTAATGCGTGAGTGAAGTCGTTCGGGTCATTGTGTAGAGTCTGGGGAGTAAGGGTTGATATGCCAGGTCCCTCATAAATAATTAGAAATGCCTGCGTGAAACTACCTTTGTCAACCGTACTCTCTCGTGACGTCATATTTAATCCGGTGCTCCCTGTACTCACCTATACGACGCCAGTAAATCGACGCCCCTGAGTCCACATGGATAAAACTTGGACTAAGGGTGGGTAACCCTTCAGAACCGTCAGCAGAACAGGATCCCTTCTATAGATGAGGCAATGCTGGGCTCATCGGCGAGTGGATATGTCCCGATACCCATCGAGGCCTGCCCAGGGAGCTCACCTTGGAAAATCAAAGCTCGGGTAAACAGAGCTCGACAGTGCTGGACAGCAATAGCCTAGAAGGAGGACACCTCTACACAAATCCGGGAAGACAGTTGTCGTCAGCAGGGGACTGCCACTTTCTAGAGAACAAACTGAAAACAAAGATGTTCTCCCGAAACAATGTGCCTGCCATCAGACGGGAAGGAATAGGGCACATACGAACAACCCATATGGTCGTTTAGAGACTGACTACCAGAGACTGTTAGGTGTCTCATCAGCAACTGAAAGTGATTGCATAGAGTGTAGTCTTCATGGTTACAGACAAGTCATAGGAGTACAATGGTCACTTTCTAAGCTCATGACCCCAGTTGAGATCTACTGGGCACGGTAATAAGGGATGAAGTGTGAAAGTCCCTACAAGCCCGTAATTACCGAGCTCCACTGTATGTAACTCAATTTATCTGTTACAATGGCCAGGATTCACTTTCGTCTTGCTTTCAGGAAAAAAAACAACAACTGACGGATGGGACGTCACAATTAATGAATGTTGACACCATTCCACAAAGAACAATCATGACCAGTTTGATGAGATGAAATGTATTTTTTGTATTTGTTTGCATTACTCTAGTGCAGAACTCTGCAAGAGCTAAAAAACAGAATTGAATTGAATTGAATTGAATTGAATTAATAATACATTCACTGAAATGAGGTCAATGCAGCGCATTCCCATGATCACGTCAAATTCGAAACTGTTTGCAGCAGAATTGCATACCAAGACATGTTCAATGAAAACTGTCCAAAAATGGGGAATTAAGTTCAGCTTGCTCTGAATATAACTTTCCGTGCAGCTCTGGTGCAACTCTATACTGGATTTAGTACACCAAAGTGCAGACTGGTCCATTATGTTGATGGATTACCCAAGGCACGTGACCAAAGCGGTCCACACTCGGAAACGTTGCATAGAACGCCATGAAAAACTCTCCCATTAGAAGGATATATAAAACAAAGAAACTAGCAACGCTACAAGAAAAAAAATATTCATTCATTAATTCAGACTTAGTACATATAATAGTATGCAAAAGGTACAGTTAGTATCGGCTTGCCATTAATTGCAACCCGTTTCAGTTTTGGCCCGTAAATCTGCCAAAGTAAAAACGAGCTGAAATGGAAACCACAATTCTTTAGCCTAAATAATGGCCCCAATTCTCTAGATGGACAAAATAATGGAGAAAAACAGTTGTTAGCTTTTTTTCGGTCTGGAAGAAATGATTAAGAAATTTCCCCTGAAATTGTCTGGTGCCCCAAATTTGAATTTCATCGTAAAGGAAAAGAGAGAATAACAGCTTTTTAGTATACGTGTAATCTTCACTATCAATTTGCTCTATAATTCCAGGTTACAGAAGCCTAAACCAATTTCCCTCTTTGAGCCAATAAACTGTTTTGTCTACTGTCACTTACAAGAAATTCCACAATCTCTAAGTCTTCTTTAATTATTTGCAGAATTCAATAAGCTTATTAAAAATGATGTTCAAAATATAGATCTTGCAGTTCGTTTTCGAGCTGCGAACCGATACATCGAATGGTGTAAACAAGCTAACCTTAACGACAAGTGCTCCGCACTGAAGGCCACACCGAAACCGAAGTGAATGACCCAAACTTCAGATTTAATTTCCAAATCAGGAGAGAATTTAAAATAATTCGCAGATAGGTTCACAAATCTAGGACCCATTCTCCACAGATTTTTTACTGTCTTCTTAAGGCATGTAACAGCATGTTATTTTCAGCCAATTAGAAGTCTGTTCCAATATCACAAGCCAGCATCTCTGAGCTTAAGTGATACGTGATATGATTGGTGTTGTTATGTTGCGAGTGTTTATATTTGTGTGCATATATACGCCCGCAATGTTTGTCGTGAATGCTTTTTTAAACTGTGTAGCCTAGGGACACTATATTCTGGGGGGTGNGGGGGGGGGGGGGGGGGGCTGACGTGCTTTGTAAATGAATTTCGATAGTACGGTTTTATTGTTGTAACTCTGTTTTAATTCCAAACATTATTGCAGTGATTTGTCCATTAGCAAACCATACCTCGAGGCAGGAATATTCAATTAAACGTTGCCATTTCCAAAGTTCAAGTACAGTCAGCGCCGCATAATCGCAACTCTATGAAAACATGGCAAAAGTTTCGATTAAAATATGTTGCGATTATATAGTGACTTTTATGTAGAACATTTTTTTTTTATTACGTGGAAAATGTTGTATTAAAGAGCAAGTAGCTATTATCCTGACTGCGATTAAGAGAAGTCGACTGTAATATTATACCGACCGCCTCACTATATTGCCCTGGATCAAAACGTGGTCACATCTCTTGCTGAACTTTCTTCATTAAGAGGAGGTACGTTATAAACTTCAACTAGTCACATCCTTTAAATCAGAATTAAACATATGCATTACCTGTACCCAGTAGCGGCTCATGACCCCTCAAAACTACACATATAAATCTTTTGAAATAATAAAATAACGTTGGCAGATTCATATAAGATCCACTGTCCTCTTCTACTATAACAAAGACTTACGGTCGTACTTTCAGCATAGTGTGAAAGCTGAAAGACAAAAGAAATGCAAAGAATAAATAACAATACGGGTCTTTGGATTTTGCGTGGTCTCTGTTATTTTTTAGGAAATCAGTTATAATTTCTTTACCTTCTGAGCTAAATTTTGTATGGCACTGCACGAGTTGGACTTAGATAATTGCGAGCCGCCACTGTCTGAACCTTGAGCATACTACACTATTGGATATAACATGTCTGAGTTAATGAATGTAGACTATATGTTTTGTTTTTTTCTGGCTTTGAAGGTTTCTTTATTTTAGACATCCTTCCTAGTGGCGAGTTTCTTATGGCGTTCGGTTACAGCTCTCTTGGGGGACGGGCCGCAGTGATCATGTCATTTACTCCAAATTTCTGGGCAAAATAGTATGGCTGAGCATGACGATATGAAATTGAAGATTCGATAACAAGTGTGGCCACAGTTTTCTGTAGCCCGCATTTCGTTTAGTTTGTTGTATCGATATGATTTGAAATCGATGGTGTATGGATTGGAATCATTCCAGACCGTTGCATGTTGTTTCTATGATCTGAATCTACTTCGTTAGCTATGGGGCAAGAAGTATCCATTTATATCTTTTATTTGACTGACAGTAAATGAGGCCAGCAATTTATATGAATTTTTATTACATTCATTTTTTTTTAAATGGACTGTTTAACCCTGTCAGTGGAGAGGTGTGTGGGGAGAGAGGAGGGTAGGTGGGTACGTAGGTGGGTGCTGGAGGAGGGGGGAGTAGGGATTTTTCTGATTTTAGTTGTTGTTGTTTTTGTTGTTGCTTGTATCATTTTTTGGTTTTACTTAATACAAAAACCCCAGCTCACTCAATCCTTTTCATAAGTTAAGGTTTGCATAATTCCATGGAACAGTGATCTGACGACTGACAGTAAATGCAAGATAAGAGGAGATAATTATGAAAGCCTGGGGTAATAATTTTAAGCACATCAACACAAAATATATTATATTTTGTTGCAAACTTCACAGGTCTAAATGCTATAATTTATCACAATAATAAGAAAAAAAATTAATGAAAATACATGTTGAAAAAATGGTGTGCAGGGGCCAGTGTTTAGGTAGGCTACATACCACACACGCTGTTGTTAGATAGTTGTGTTTAGTGTTTCAGCTGTAACATAATCACATAACGTCTAGATATTTAAACTTTGCAGATAGTTTTCATTCACTTATGTGTACAAAAGTGCAGTTGCATTTGATTTATTGAAGTTATTGCATCTTTGAAATCTAGTCAATATGAGGAGAGGGAGTCAAGATTCAAGACTCAAAATTCAAGAAAGTTTAATATCTCATGACAACATGACATATGAGCGTCTAAAAATTCTTACAAAATACTCAACAAAAAACAACAGCATAAACAAATTAACAATGACAATGGCGGATGTAAATTAACAAACCAGCAGTAATCCCCTGAGGACACTGCATTTATATATATTAAGCAAACAACCGATGTAAGTTGATACTATCTAAAGGTCTTTATTATGATGGTTATTAGTCTACTGATTTGTTGTAAAACTTCTGTATCCTTGGATTTTAGTAAATTTTAAGAATTTAGGCATATATTTTCTGTAGGACTCCTTATCACACTCCGACATTTTTTCAGACTATAGGCTCCTCAACCGGCTATTGACCTCACACTGTAACACTGCGTCATTCTAGAGACGGAAAATCCAGTGGAAAAAAAAAAACAACACACATGCAGAGGCGATTTTCTACATCAACGTCAATATATATAAAATTGTATAAGACATTTCCAAGTATGTTGACTTGGTCATTGCTGAAAGAGAATGATTAATGTCTGTGTGACGTTTTCTGAACATCCCAAAAGCAATTCAGGGTAGGTGTTTTGCCATTTCTCAAAGAGCCTTATCAATGTGTCTCAATAGTATAACAATTTTTTCAAAGTAAACATATTTATCATACAGACAATTTTGCTTTTCTAAAACAAGTTTTTAAGTGTGGTGAAGTGTCTTAAAATTTCACAGAATAATGTAGTACTATGCTGGAATAGCCTATCTGATATCTTTGAGTGATAGATTACCCCGATAACTTCTCAGTGATAGATTTCGTTTACAAAAACGGCACAATTAAATTAGTACAGTAATTAAGTGTCTACCATGGCTAAACGGATGCCACGTGCAAAATACTGCTTTACATCAAGTTTCAAGGTTAGAAAACAATTTAATATTTCTTAACTTTTATTCTTAACCTTTTTTAGCGTCCAGCTTGTGAAATTCCAGTGATAAACATACAGCCTTAGAGTACGTCATAGAAGAAATAAAAAGAGACCGCACAGTCTATTCCTAAAGTCGTCTGGACTTAAGAAAATCAACTCATTTAGTTTGGAATGGGAATAAATCAGATTTTCTTAAAAGGACACGTGTAATGATAATCTATAATATATGGCTCTTTTTGGCACTCTCTGAATTCATTTTTAGCAACATATTTTACCGCAGTTATTAAGATCTATACAACATTGCTCATATCACTTTGTCAAGTTGCAAATTTTTTTGTGTCTATTTCTGACCAATTAATTACGAACGTGACATTCTGTGACGCGATGTGTCTGGAAAAACGGCATGATCTAAAATAGTACACAAACACGAGGTGCGGGCAATCAGCAGATAATTTCGGGAAGTGGGAGGTGTGTGAGTTGATGGGTAACTTTAGTATATTATAGTCTGTTCACAAATAAATGAACAAGGCTTTTTCGTAATTTCTTTTTTTTTTTTTAAATTCCACTGAACGGACTGTTTCATGATATTGCATGGGCTTTCTATTCACCTATGTATCATGGTAAATATTTTCCTCATTATTGTTATGAAAAACACAGTACTGGATAAGTTTCTCAAACAACAATTTTAATTTGATTTTCTCCCGAACATCTACTATTTGCCTTAATCGGACGTGACGATGCAAATAATCAAAGTTCAATACAAAATTGCTATGATGTTTCCCTTTAACATCATGCTACGTTACATTGTTGTATAACTGATAAATGTTTGACCGAGGACTCTTTGCGATTTAGTATTTAAAGGTGCTATGAATATTTTTTACCGCATACATAGAAAAAGGAGGACAAAATATTTTCTGTGAAGACAAACTGATTTAGAGGCTCATGCACAGCCCTAAAACAAGCCGCTATTGTGAGAGGAGAAGAAAACCAAGAAAAATACTTCTAGTTTATTTGTGAACGGACTATATCATACGATGACAACGTATTACATTTAACGTTGCTTGACTGCGTAAGATTACTGCTTTGAAAACGTTTTGTCTTGAGATGACTGATTCAGAGGCTGAGCATCAAAAGAGGCTTTTAAATTAAAGCCCCCAGTCCCTGTGTCTTAAAACGAAGGTCCAGTGGAATTTAGGGTTAATACATTAAATTGGCCGCGCCTGACAATCAGCATCGCAATCTCGAATCAAAGATCATCGAATTGTTCGCCTACTCGTTGCTGTGCCTAAATCGATATTTTAAAATACTTACCAGTGTGAGTAGTCATGGTTCCAGTATTGTCGATAGTTAATATCGATATTGTAACGTCACAGTTCGAAATAATGCTAATTACTGGTGTCGAAGGTCAACATAATGGTCAGCTGTGAAAGCCAAGACTGATCCACTCACTTGGATGCTTTAGATTTGAAATGGGCTTAAACCATGAATGAGCACACGGCACAATTATATTAGCAGTTACCTGGAAATTAAAGCCTCTAGTGGCTATTGCGTCGAAAATCAGTATAGATAACCAGGGGCGTAGCGAGGGTGATTTTTGTTGTTGGTGGTAATCTAGCACTCACATCTAACCAGCTGTCCGAAACCGTCAATGGCCGACTAGGGTTAAGATTTCGCATACGCCATTACGTTTACTACGAACTGCCTTGATACTGTATATACAAGGGTATTATAATTGTCATCAACCGTTCTGCATACATTAGAGTCCAAGGAAAGGCTGCTAAATGGACGCAGTTTTGGAATTGTTTTTTAGTAGGTGTTCATTGTTCAAATGTACCTTACCATTCAGAGAAGTATACAAATTTTTCGCAGAGAAAAATGTCCGTTTTGATCTGGCTGAAAGTCAGTTATTTGGGAGCCATAGGCTCTTGAAAAAGAGCCAAAAATCTGGTCTCTGGCTCCGAAAGAGCCATGTCTAGCAGTCCTGAGAAAAATCCGGGAAACCGTCACGGAAAGAGTCTTGCCGCTCTTTAATAACAGTCACCGCAGCGGGTAATCTAGTTCCCCCTCAGATTATTTGCCAGCTTTGTGTGCATATGGAAGCACTGATTCTGTGGGACACTGTATGACTTTTCAGATTATCGGCGAGTAAAACTAGCTAACCGTGACAAAGTCGTATTGTTACTGCTTGTAAATGGCTTGTAGGTGAAATAGTATGATGAGCGTGATGTGTGAAAATTTTACAAAACATTTCCGATTAGTTAAATTGTAATGGATGAATAGAACAGTATATCGGTTATCTCAGATTCATAGATTACATGGCCGCTATGCCCCTGTAGCTAACAAAACAGTGGAATGATGGTATTAATGACAATATCGACTACCTCAATTTTCTATAGAGGACTTGCTCAGATGGAAAGTATCGATAGCACTCACTATCGTATCAGTTGAAGCTGTTCACTTCTATTACATCAAGTTCTATTTCGTCTTCCGGTAAATTATCTCATTCATGGAGGCCATTCAACACAGATGCAATACAACAACAACAACAACAAAACAAAACAAAAAAAACCAATCGGTTTCAATTTCTCAAGAAATCATTGTTTTGTGTCCGCGTGTCAGATCATGGCTGACCTAAAGACACCAATGCCGTGAAAATGCATGGTGACAGAATTCCAGGAAATTGCCTCTTACCACAGAGATGGCATCTTGCTAATTAATATCATGCTTCCATTGAAGCCTTAGTCAGAGTTAAGGCCAAACGTCGCTCCCCATGTTATAGTTTATTGAACATCACTTTGAAAGCGCTAGAAAATTGTTCATGATACCCCAGATGAGTAATCGTGTGGAAGCACAAGCCTCTACAGTTGAGAGTATGTTCACAACCGATTCTCAGATTTACAAAGCCAAATAGCAAAAAACGGCCGGAAAGCCTTTTGGCCCACAGTGAGGGTCGAGAGTTATCGTTCTTTACAGTTGAGGAAAATGACCCATTGCCTCCTGTCACAGAGACTGCATCTTGCTAATTATTATTATGCCTTTACCCAGGCCTGAGTCAGACTAAAGCCAACATCGAATAAAGTTAATCAAGTTGTTTATAAGACCGACGTCTACGTCAACATGTTAAAAGAATAAAAATACACCAACATTTTCCCTCCAAAATTGCTGCTGCAATGATACGAGCCAAATGATTTTTGCTTTGCCATTAAAACGATTTTCCAGCGTTTTCTCAGAACCGTGGAAATGTCTTAGGCCTTATGGAGGCACAGTGACAATATTATTAACAACGCGGGACACGCCCTCAGATTATGCTCTAAAAACCAGTGACGGCTCTACTCATTGGACAACGTAGGGAAAGCCCATCTAACAATTTCTAAGTAAATAAGCAAAATACAATACATGCCCATGTAATTGTGTACCTTATGGCAAGAATGACATAGTCTGATGTCAACATTTTATAGCTTTCTTACTTTAAGGAGGAAAAAAAATACAGCTTTTCATTTACAAAAAGGCAAGATGAGAAAAGGGTTAACAAATTCTTTGCCCCTCCACACTTTGATCCCTCCAGACATTTCGTACAGTTTGCCCACCCAGCTGTCGGAGGTACGAGCCGCCTCCGCCTAAAACAAATCTTCCCTGTACGTACAGATTCAGCTAATTCTTTTATTGGGCTTTGTTTATTGTACTCTGCCAATCTCAATAAAACAAATTTTCTTTGGGCAATTCCATCAGCAACGCCAAGTCAGTTAAGCTAATTTCAGAAAAAGTCTGACATTATTGCAACCACTTTCGGTTTATATGTAAAAAATAAATTGCGCCCTGTTAGAAACAAGCAAATCTAATTGCTATAAAGTCAACTCTTTTCAGAAATTAGCGTGACAGTCTGCTGGAAATTCCCCTTTCCGATTTCTTTCTAGCCCAATGATAATCTTTACTTCTCTTGCTCTAGATTTTTTTTCTTCTTTAAGAGATCCTATATCCCATAAGAATTACAATGGAATTGTTAGAACGGATTTGTATTTTGAAACTCTAACACTCCACTCCCCTCCCCCCCCCCCCCNAGCCTCTAAGCCCCCAAGCCTCCAAGCCCCCAGTCTCCTTAACTACGTGCAGTAAGATTCACGTGCACTGCCCTGATTGATTTGCTAAAAATGACAAAATAGCTCACCTGTTTTTGTTTCCAATCAATGAACATGAAAAAATGATCCAGTTAGAAGATGTAAACCTTACATTAATAAAATAAAACTTGACTGGCACCAAGACAAAAACAAACAAGTACAGCATGAGTCCTCGTATATACATTTGAGATCTGTACAGCCAGTCTGGTAATTTCAAATCTGTGTGGTGGTTAAGTTCGAGAGGGGGAAATAAGGGACGCATTACCAGAACGCTGGAACCGACAGATCTGCATGGATTTTTCGAGCACATACTTTAGAGTGGAGATCTTGCATGAGTGTAACCAGATGAAGCAAAATCAGAGACCTGAAGCAAAGGTGATGACACATGCTGGCACATGATTCGTGTTGCTGTATAATAGCCTATCTAAAAACGCGGGCCAAATGCAAAATGCTGTTAGGAACATTTTGTCAAGCATGTCAAACTGGTTCTGGTGACATTACGGGAATGTACTGCGCAGAGCTACCTAAGTTCATGGACACTTCATGAGGAATTTGTTCTCTTCATGATAACGAAATAAATATGTGTGCAGTTGCATAATTATCCAAACTTCATTTTTGCGACATACAATGTTTTATGTCAACACAAGACGATTCACACACACACAGCTACACAGACACACACACACACAGACACACACACACACACACACACACACACACACACACACACACACACACACACACACACACACACACACAC
>JAWQUT010000511.1:418992-430475 GCA_033807755.1 Ellobium chinense
CCCCCCATTTCCACACACGCACACAAAAAAAAACACACGCACTCACGCTCGTAATCAACCCACACGCACCATTCAGGGCAAACACTTACTCACGCCAAAATCAATAATCGAACGCCATGATAGCTGGAGGGGCGGAAGGTGATGCAATCAGATGGTTCCTTTCAAGGGGCAGTAACTCTAGCTATCAGGCTAGACTCGGCTCATAACTTCCCCGACCCCCCTTCATACAGTCTCCCCTACCACAACCACTTTTCCAATAAAAATCCGGCGAAAACGGCCATGAAAAGCGTAACAGGAGGAGAAAAAAAATAAAACGTAGTCTATTACGTTAGAGCCAGGGAGTGCACACAATTAATTCGTCTAATAATGGAAATGGTGATCCCTAAATGGAATTCTCCGGTCTAAATATAGCTCCTCCCTCGGCCCACAAGCGTAGCTTCTCGTGAGTAACCGTGACTTTGAAAACTGCATCCCACGAGTGGGAATTCATCTCCCTGCGTAAATGCGGGGCCACCTCAGAGACAATAGCTGTGACCAGGGGAATATTAATAAAGTTCTCCCTCCCCACACCCCTAAGCCATCATCCATCCTCCCTCAGAGAGAAAACATTTCTTTTTCTTTTCTTGTCCTCTTTCTCCTTGTGTTTCACATTTTTTTTTTTTTGCTCATGACTGATTGTAGTCTTGGTGACTTGCTTCATGTGATTGTCTGAATGACTGATTGAGTGAGTGAGTGAGTGACTGACTGACTGACTGACTGATTGACTGAGTCATTCTCACTCACTCACTCTCTCACTCACTCACTCACTCACTCACTCACTCACTCACTCACTCACTCATTCACCCACTCACTCGCTCGCTCGCTCACTCACTCACTCACTCACTCACTCACTCACTCACTCACCTGTCTCTTATACACATCTNCTCACTCACTCACTCACTCACTCACTCACTCACTCACTCACTCACTCACTCACTCACTTTAGGAATGAAAATGCATATAAAATGAAATTATCTGCATTATAATTAAAGCGACCTTTTCGTGTTTGTTTATGCCCATTCTTGTCTTAATCACAGAAGTGTCGCTAAAAATGGAGGACGCTAACGAATTGAAATGCACAAGGAAGTGAATCTAGACCAGGAGTTCAAATAACAAGTCACGGAATACCCCTCACAAAAAATAATTGTTGGACACTACTGTAAATAATAATGAAAATAACCATTATTTTTATAATGTCGTTCTGGGAAAATATTTTTTACCAATGTACTTCGTATAAATATATAAATTTAAGCTGATTGATTGTTATCAGCAAATGGACTACGTTTTGGTCATCGGGAGATCCCAAGCCACAACTCCAAAAAATCATTACTTCCGCTTCCCACTTTTCCATTGTCAGAAGAATATGACTACAAATTTGTAAAATGTTTGCTGAATGGCGTGAATCCGTAGAATGATGAGATTTTTTATATATCTTACCACCATTAATATTACCCTTCATATGTTAGATAAGCATAAATATTTCATTTCAATATGTTAGTAAGTATGTGCCCTCAATGTTCACCATTTTGAAATGTATTTTTGTATTTGTTTGCACTGCTCTAGTGCAGAACTCTGCAAGAGCTAATAAATAGAATTGGAAATTGGAATTGGAAATTGGTTGATAATATGGTCTGTTACATTGGCTTTTATTGATTGGTGCATCTTTAACTTTTGAAAGCGGAATTTGAGGACGCAATTATTTTATTTCAACCAGAAGTGAGTTTGGCTGGAGATGACTAATGAAGGATGTTTTGTTTTTGTTAAATGAGAAACCCCTGTTTCCGCATGTTTGTTTGCGCCACAATTAAACCTTCTCTAAATATGGTGCTCAAGTACGCCCTTATCCTTTGTTGTAAACAGCTCTCAGACGCACCAGTAGGCGCTGGCGGTAACATTTCTGTGTGGTATTCAACGATTCGTGTATATTTCTTCTTTCATTTTGTGAATCATTCTTAAGATCCTTTAATGAAGTAGTCTAAAGATTACACACGCCCAAATCTTTTAGTTCTATTATTATGTACTATCGATTACCATCGCTCAGCCCTAATTTTCTTTGGCTATTCCCACTCACCAGTAATGGAGATAAGCATGAAAAAAAAATACAATGCTTTTGATAGCCCATGATATATAAAGTTTTTTGCTGTGTTTCTCCGTTTGACCCACACCCATGAAAAGTCAGCTGAGACCTCAGGCCATTTTAAGAGGACAGGGGGTTAGCTCACTGGCAACCACTATCTTTTCAAACCTCTGACCCGAAATAGTGCTGCTTTAATTTAACCTAAACTGACCAAAGAAATGACAAATGCATTAAAACAGGCCACAGCTGAGGTCACTGGGCCTCTGAGAGGGAGAAAAAAATGATGTGATGAATAGATCACCCTTACTACTAAGTCCATCTCAAGTGATTTCAAAATCAATCCTCAAAGTCCCATTGTGCCATATGTGGCACGAGAGCTTGGTGTTTCCGTAACAAAACAAGATATGTGGAAATCACTCCTCAAAGAACCAGTGTCGCGTACATGGCATAACAATAAATAGTCTTTATATACATTATAAAAGATGGAAAGATGTAAACTACTTACTCAAAACACAAAAGGAACTGGCTTTGTCACTATATTACCTTTTCTACTCTTGGGACTTAGAGGGTTATGGCGCAAGTGTAACCTTTACATATAGACTAATGAGCTCTTGGTAATTTGGTGATATCGGCACTTGAAAATGCATGAAGAAGTTAAAGTAGCGTCATCCGATTGTTATCGGATTCGTCGGGAGACAAGCCAAGCCCATACCAGTATAACTGGCCGTGGTTATTTCCTTGACTCAAGTGGATATGCTTCCATATGTCAAAATCTACAATGTTCTTTGCGGTAATGTTTAGAGGGACAGTAGACTGGCGATATTATGCAAACCTTCTATGCAGTATGAAATGGTTTACTCGTGAAATTCGGTTTAAAAAAGCTCACCGAAGTGATGCGTGCGATTGAATTAAAATTAATGAAGTATCCCATCATGCATCTTCTCTCCTTTTATGCCCCTAGTGGACCTTTAAGCCCAGCGATTTTTCACTGCTATCACCTAGACACCACCCAACAGACCTGGACTAACCCCCTGTCATAGTCGAATCTCAGGCAGCACTAAGCTTAAAGAACGGTCTATACTGCGCTGCTACAATTGCGAGATACAGTCAATTTTGCTTAATCGAAACTTAAAGATAGCATAGAAAAAATTGCGATTGGAAGAGGTTGTAATTATCCACTGACATATATATATAATAGAACCCCAGCATTATGCTATGTGGAACGTGTTGCGATAAAAGCGGAAATTGCGAGTATCAGAAGCGCGATTACGCGTAATCGACAGTATCAGCAACCTTGAGACCGTGGAGGTAGAATTTTGTCTAGATCTAGATATTTGAAACTAATCTTATGATCAGTGGCTACTAAGCTCTCATTAACATATTCGACTCCGCCTAATCGCAATCCGGACAATCGCAACTTCTGTTTTTTCGCAACACTATCCACAGAACATAAAAGCCATATTTCTACATAAAAGTCACTGGGTCACTCACTAGATAATCGCAACTCCTTTTTAACGTTTTTCCATGCTCCCGAGGAGTTGCAACTAAACGGAGCTGATCATACTATACTGTAGTAAATCACGAATCTCGAATCTCACGTATTTGCAAAAACCCGCTCTGACACACGCTATAATGCTACGGTCCCGAGTTCGTTCTTTTGTTTCTCTATCAAAATTTACTTACTCACGAACTCGATCACCTCAGATGCTCGGAGTTGTGGCACGGTCACCAGAAGTTCGAGTTTTTAAGGTCGTGTGCTATTAGTGTTGAAAGTTGAGCTAGTTTTTATTCTTCCAAATCAAATATTCAAAGGTTATTGAAAACATGTCCATATCGCAGTTAACACGGTGTGCCGGGATACATTTACAAACGGCAAATGATGGGGCAGATCAAACGTCGAATAAAAGTGCACCGGGGAAGAAATCAATAAATCAGTTCACCAGCCAACTCATCACTCAATCAATCAATCAGTCATTCAATCAATCAATCAAGCAAGCAAACAAGCAAGCAAACAAGCAAGCAAGCAAGCTAGCACTCATCCAACCAACCAGCCAACCAACCAACCAACCAACCAACCAACCAACCAACAAACCAAATTAATAAAATAGCAGATGAATCATTCATTTATTTATTCGATCAGTCAATCAACCAATCATAATATAGGCCTACTCACTCACGACACCACATATTTCGAAGACAGTATTCACCTTATACTGTAAAACTCCACAGCCTCGCGAGAGACGTACCGGTATTCTTCGCCCACTCATTGCAATGCTCTGGTCTCTAGGTCAATATATATTTGTATATCAAATTTACTTTACGAACTCAAAATTTCTGATCCCAACCTTTGTAAGGTTCTATAGTACGTTTGGTGCATATTCAGTTTTGTATTGTCAGCTAAACTTAACCCTTGTTCCTCGGTGATCACTTCACGCTCCTGCTCACTCTTTCCCTTCTTGTAACTGAACCCATCTGAAACAATCATGCACAATATAAACGTATGTTACAAGTTATGCGGGTATCATAGTTAGAATTAACCTTTTTTTTTTTTTTTTTGGTCACACTATGTTACTATGCTATTAAAAGGGTTTGGTTTTTTCCCAGTTCATTGAGGAAGTTCGTGCACTAATTACGGAGAGAATGGAAGTTAAACCATGGTATCGTCGACTCGTCCGACCGCCGGCTAGACCGGAATTGTGGTGGTGCGCCAGTTCGTCGTCATGTCGATGGCCAGACAGCGGGATGGGTGACTGAGGAAACTGAAAGTGTTAGTGTGTTATAGACTGGGTAAACATATAGATGCTTTAAATAGTGAAAGCAAACTCAGTCTGAATAAAATGTGATCATAGATTCAAAGCTAAGAATTTATAAAAAAAAAAACATTGCTACTGATTGCTAATTTAATAACCTCATATAGTTCAATTTTCCATTTTATGATACTGTTCATGCAAGTTCAAAATGATGATCATAAAAATCATAAAGCATAAATTCCGTGTCACCGTCTGCAACTCAAATCTCAGAATCTATCACTCTAGAGCTTAAAAAGCCTTAAACCTTGGCAAGGTGCCACCTCATCTTCCTCTTGGGAATCTTTACTCTCTAGGGATGCGGAGTGAGGGTTGGGAAACGTTATTCATCCACGGTTCCAAATTTCAAATGGATCGTTCTTAAATTATGTGTTACCAGAAGATACACGGGTCAGACAGGTCAATTTAAGTTACAACATACATCGAAACTTCGGTCTTAAGCCAATACTATAACATTAATATTGAAAATAATTGCCTGACTTTTCGGATTATCTCAAATATCGTGGAAAGTTACATGTTATCGCAAACATTATTCTCAAAGCAATTGTTTGGAACACACAGTATATAAAATTACTATTACAATCGAATCTGTAGATAGTGACTTCCTTTTAGTTTTATGGTATGAGGATGTCATTTGTAACGGGCATAATAGCATGCAATTTTAAATATTCCCTCTTACAAAATTAGAAAACTGACCTTTCATGGGAAGGGCCGAAAATAATTGGATTTCACTGTAAGGCATGGATAGATGCAAATATTTTTATAGACTCAGGGTAGAGGGAGTTTTACCACTTAAGTGTAAACGGTATAGTTGTTGCTAGATATGTACGGTTATACTGTTTACTGTGTTAAAAAATGCCTAAAATCTTACGTTGCCTCAATCGTTGGCAAAGATGTCAAAATCTGATCGGTGTAGGGCAAACTTTGGAGGAAAAGCTAAACAGTAAGTATGGAGTAAGCTATTAGGGCTTAGAACACCTCGATAAATCAGCGAGAGGTGTAAATGCTTATATAGCCAACTGTGGAACAACAACAACAACAACAACAACAAAACAAAACATTGACATCTTCATTCTTTAAAGCTATTCTATAAACAGCTCCTCTTTAATGCGGTCTTTTTTTTTCTTTTTAAATTTGGTCAAGATGTAAACGAAGTTTTTTTCATTGTTTTCCAAAGTAATGTGCCTTGGTCGCGGACTGGAGACTGTCGTATAAGCATATTTTAAATGATAAAGCATACATCATTCAAGCTAGATAGTAAACTTCTTTAACCTTGGCCTAGAAACCCTTGAACAGCCGTCACTTGATTCTGGATTAGCTGTGGCCAAGGCAGTGCTTTTGTTTTGTAATATTTGTGTGAAGCATAAGAAAGGATAGTCATTTTATACATATATTTATACATTTAGATAGATAGATAGATAGATAGATAGATAGATAGATAGATAGATAGATAGATAGATAGATAGATAGATAGATAGATGTCGTCCCTGAAATCCGGTGGCGGGTGGTCGCAATATGCAGGTAAAGGCCACACCAGATTCGATTATAGAAGTAATGGAAAACCTCACCACCTGATTACCGGAAGTGAAAGATTATCCTCTACGGAGACAGTGGGCGGAATTTTTCTTCCGGTGTTAGCCCGGTCGTGCCGAAGCCTACAAGTATATCTGATCATTTCAAACAGCACGTCATAGGCGTAAAATTTCGTGTCTGTCTCTAGGCGTTGTCGTGTTTTTCAGTTCAAGGAACCGGCTGGGAATGTTGTTTAATAGATCGTGGACAAGGACTAAAGGCTGATCGTCGAACCAATCCTATGTTTACTGTTTTATATTGCTCAAAAAAAAAAGTTTGAGATTTGCAGTCTACCGTTTCGTCTTGAGAGTGTGCGAGTTGTATTGTTAGACAGTGGTGGATTGGGCCAATATTATCCAGAACATAAATATGCATGCTCACGTTTCCTGAGTTTAGTTTCAGAATAAAAAATTGGCCAAAAAAGCTTAAAAATTTGAATCATATGGCTATGACAATGCATCAGAGTTACCAGAAAGCCCAACTAGATTTACTGTGCTTTCTTGAACTTATTTATAGCCGCATAAACATTTTCTATTTATCAGATCTATATCCTATTTCAGTTCACACGCTAGAGACCAAAAATACACAACAAAAAAAAAACAACGCGCAGCAAACTATCCCTCACCCTCCACGTACCAGTTAGGCGTGTACTCGTACGAGTTAGTTACAGGAAGTAATCAGTGGGCATACAACATAATACGATACAAGAGTGCCGGGCGAACGTGGCTTATGGAATTCGGAGAATCTGGGAAAGCAGCCGGATACATTATGCATGGCGCGGGAGAGGTGAAAATGGATGTGACTTACGATTATTGCGCCAGCGTAGACAGACGGCGAAACAAAACACGACCGCGTAAATTGTTCGTTTAACACAGCGCTGACAACGTGGTGTCTTTGTAAATGCCTTGCGATGTCATCATCAGACGTGAAAATGGGGGGTGCGGAGGCCAAAAATAAACTTCGGAATTTGAGAGGTTAACCGCAGTTTTCAGTTTCGACTTTAACGTCTACAGGCCGACGATAGATAATCGTATCCAATGTATGTGGGGGTGTGTGGGTCATTCAATACATAATATCGAGGGTAAGGTTCCAAACTGTCGTCACTCAAGTTACTCTGTACTTGAGTTACGACAGTTTTGGAACCTTACCCTCGATATGCAGACTTGTCAAAACATCGTAAGTTTACAGGCTTGCATTGTTTTCCTCCTGCTATTTACTATTATGGGCTACTGGTATATAAAATATTGTAGTATAGACCTACCTGTATCGGCTTAATTAATGTGTTGTGGATCTACCTCTTCCGATCCTCTGACCATCCTGCCCCAGATTTTGCGTTAGAAAACATTAATCCAGCACTGCGGAGGCCATTCTATTTTGCAGGTTTCTACGTTCATTGAAAGTATAACCATGACATTAATGAACAAGACAAGAGTGCTCTCTGTTAACACTCCCTCCTTTTCTCCTTGGACAGAGCCGTAACTACCTAGTCCGTCCTCCTACCCCATCCTTGCAAAACCAACCATCGGGGACCCCCATCCTTATATTTTTGTCATTCTCCTTCTTCCCTTTGCTCTTTATCTCATTTTCCTCCCTCTCACCTTAGGGCTCACGCAATGGGGTGGCTACTAGGGTGCAGGTTACATCTCTGTCCCCGGTCACAGCCAAAGAGGCCCTTTTGTTGCCTTTACACACTGATTCCTGCCAACAAAATGCATCCTCATGAAAACAGAATTCCGGCCACGATGGGATAAAATAGACACGGTGTTCCGTCATAATCTAGAATTCGCTCCCTTGAGACGTTCATCAGTGGGTGCAGACCAGTGCAGGCCAGTGCAGGCCAGTGCAGGCCAGTGCAGGTCATGTGAAACCAGGAAACCAAGAGGGTCAGCTCGAACCAAAGAGCATGTTGTTCTACAGGTCTGAAACTGCAGACTCGTACGCGATCCCTGATTCCCCCTTTCCTCTTCTTCCCTTCCCCAACCCCTTGTATTTCGTGTCTTCGGGGTGTGTGAATAATTCCACTGTCGCTAGGTGCAAGGATTGCAACAACACTCATCTTTCGAGTTCATTGTGCAAAAACTTGATATTAATTAGCCAAAAGGGGAGTGATTCCCAGTTGTAGTTTAGGTCAAAATGTTCACACAATAGTATGCCAAGAGTTTATGAAATGTAGAGATATCAAGTTTCAAGTTTATTTATCTAGGCATAAGCCAACCACATACAACATAATGTTACATCAATACAATGGAACAAATGAAAAGGAAAAATATATTTAATTATATATATACACATAACTGTTACTAAATTACATTTAGTCAATAACATATCTTGTCTCTTTCTCTCTGTTTCACTCTCCCACTAACTTTCTCTTTCATTATCGACAATAGGTGAACCGGTCTGCCCGGCGCATCACCTTGTAACTTCATTTCTATCCGCACTCTCTCATTTTTTTCTGTGTGTGTGTGTGTGTGTGTGTGTGTGTGTGTGTGTGTGTGTGTGTGTCCGTGTCCGTGTCTGTCTGTCTGTCTGTCTGTCTATCTGTCTGTCTGTCTGTCTGTGTGACTTATGTATGTTACTGTATAAGCTAACTTTACTAGCTACACATATTGGACCTTAAATGTATTAACCCTCCTTCCCTCACCTACTCCCTCTCCAGTCCCTATCCTCATCTCCCATGTCCCCCCCACCCCCCATCCCTCCCATACCGTTCACATACACCTTCGCCCACGAAAGTTCCCAACAGAAATGTTTCTAATAACCTACCACCTCAGTTTCGATTGTCTGGAAATTTGCTCAACCGGACGTGAGTTCCACCGCGTGAACATGAAAAGTGACAGACAAGACTCACTCTGCGGTTTGCTCGAACTGTGCTAAACACTGACACCAATCCACTTCCCCCCAGATTTACTTCTCCCCAGCGTGAGTTCGAAAGCCTATAAATAAATCCACCATGGTCATGATGAGGCCCATGGGGATGTCTGGAATTGTGGCTCACTTCGAGCTTCAGTCGTTCCGTCACAGAAAGACTTCAGTCTCCTCCACATTATGGACTGCCAATGTGTGATGTTGATATGTGCGGTTTCCAGAGACCCAAATACGAACAAAACGGTCTGTTCGACGCAACACCTTCCTTCTTTATTTTCATCCTTTCTCTCTTTCTCGTTTTTTTCTTCTTTCTCTGTGTGTGTGTGTGTGTGTATTTGTGCGTGTGTGTGTGTGTGTGTGTGTGTGTGTGTGTGTGTGTGTGTGTGTGTGTGTGTGTGTGTGTGTGTGTGTGTGTAGATATATATAGATATAGATATATAGATTTAATTATATTTCATGAATACAAGTACAATACTGTTATACAAACTTGTGGACATGACATAAAAGAGTTCAAAAATAAATTTACACATCATTATAAGACTGATAAGCTATAACTCAATATCAAAGAAGTGGTTCTCTCTTAAATCTTAAACAAGGTATTTGTAGGATTGATTTGAAAAATGGTAGATATGGTGCCAATGAATGTCTAAAATGGCACCAGTTGTTAGTGTCTCTTGTCATTGACTTTTGGATGAGATTTGCTAGTTGGTGAATTTTTGGGGTTTCAGTTGAAGAAGGGTAGGATGAGTTTTTGCGGTGACTTGATATTATCATATGAGAAAAATTTAGAGACATAAAAACCGAAATGTTTCCCGGACACAGCGATAAGAAGAACAATGGGCGAGACCGCATACTTATTCCGGAAGTAAATTCCCACTCAACTCCAAGTCCCGGATGTCTCGGTTTCATGTCTCCAACCACCAGTGTTAAGCAGGAAATGCTTGAAGATAGCTCCCGGTAAAAAAGTCAATTGTCTTTTCTGCCGAAGAGAAAAGTCAACCGGCCGAAAGAAGAAAAAAAAAAGGTCAACTCTAAAAATGAGAAGATAAGTTTAAGTGACGTTAATAACGTTAACGCATATCAAATTATGTGGGTGACCCTTAGTTCGCGGCAAGGAAATAATACTGTCGTAAGTCCTTATACGCCCATAAAGACTTACGACAATATTATGTGGATGGCGCACTGTTTTGTAGAGATTTCTCACGTCATTTAATGTGGTTCATATTTCAAACCTTAAGGAACTGCGAGGCAGTAAGGGAAGAAAATTCAGACTGTGCTTTTCAACTTTTTAGTCAGACTTCAGGCACAATAAGCAGACTTAAGGTTTAAGTCAGCGACATCGCTCTAGAGGCATAATATTATGAAAACACTTATTAGAGTTTTGGGCAGTGTCGTTTATGAATATAATATTGATACTTATGAATTTCGATTTGGTATCGAAAGTATCGGCAGTATCAAGAGTAACGAAAAAACCAGACGAATCGAAAGTATTGAAGCTAATTTATATTGTCCTCTGATACTCGATACCAAACTAAGCTCCCAGTCTCCTCATCTCAAACCTTGGCGGTATCCGATGGTATCGAAAATTTCGAAATTTATTTCGATTCTACTTTGATCCCTAGTCGCAAATGGGCTTGTAGCTACTATCTCTTCTTTACAGAACTTAGCGGTGTCAAAAATATCGAAAGTATCGAAAGGCTTATCAGAATTGAATTAGAATCAGTACTTTCGATACTTAGAACTTAAAGATTTAGTATCGCGATACTAAATAATTCAGGTATCGACCTATCACTAGAGTTCAAACACTATTAATGCTATTGTTTCCTTTCATCGCTTAATCTTTAATAGTCTTTTGAAAATTACATTCGTTAAGTCAGAGTTAACTATTTTCCGGCTGACCTTATTTTTTTTTCTTAATTCTAAGAATAAAGACAATTGATATCTTAAAATGTGTGTCTGTGTGCGTGTTTATGAGTATATGTGAGAGTGTGTGAGTTTGTACGTGCACGTGCGCATGTGTTCGTGACCATGTATTAAACTGTCATATTTCAAACGTTTTTCTTATGTATGCCCAAACTGGGTTAATATCCGGGTTCCAACCTTCTTTTTTTTTCGGGGAGGGG
>JAWQUT010000511.1:441153-463653 GCA_033807755.1 Ellobium chinense
TCTCTCTCTCTCTTTTTTTTCTCTCTCTTTCTCTCTCTTCTTCTCCACCCTCCTCTCTCTCCTTCTCTCCCTCCCCCCCCCCCCCCCCCCCCCCNCTCTCTCCCTCTTCTCCATCCAGCGGGAAGCAGTTTTTCATTTCTAAGCCTAGGAACGAGTGAAGTAGGTGGTGCCACCTCAATCTCCCCCCTCCCGGCCCCCACTCTCCTCCTCGTCCCCTCCCTTACCCGCCCGGAAAACGGGGGATAATAAACTCCTGGATCCGCCACTGAGGCTAGAAGCCAAATCCTAAGCTTTGAAACGTGTCCTTTCGTTTCCTTTCTCTTTCCGACGGGGTTTGCATCGAAAAAATAACTCCTATCACGCATTTCTTTTTTTAAGGGAGTGCAGAATGCGGGGGGCAGCACTGGCTTTGAGCTGGTTTAAACCACAAATTTGAAATCAATAAGTGGTAACGAAAAGTTTTCACTAGGTTAATGCTGTGAATTAATTGTTTTAAATGGGGATCCCCACAGAATTGCGCTGGAATCGACAGGTAAAAGCTGGCACCCCTCTTCACTACTCCTATACGGAGGTTANGGGGGGGGGGGGGGGGGGGGGGAGTATCGGAGGGCGGCACCCCTACCCCTCAACTGATGGCGCGGGGCGGGGCTGGGCAGGGCTGTTTTACGGCGCTTTTATTAACCGGATTTGACAAACACGTAGGCAGAAATTGCGGAAGGCCGTCAGATTTGGAAGGAATAAAGCTATTATTTTCAAAGTCAGTATCTGAGCCCACACTTCCTTCTTTCAACTTTTATTAATAGAACACTATTGCATTGATTATACTTGTATCGGAAACAATGCAATGTGCAAGAAATTTAATTTTGCATCCACAACCCAATTGCCTCAGCTAGTCCACATTCTGGGAAACCGACGCTTTTTTGTATTAATGGCTTACCAGTTCTCCGATACAAGCATAATTATTAGTATAAACTTTTAAAACTGCAAAACCACGTTGTTAAATACGGTTTCTATCGACATATGGAAGGCATTGTCTTTGCAGCACTATAACAAAATCAGAGAGAAACTTGAATTACTGCCTTTGAAATTGTCGTAGTTATAGTGCGGAACCACTCAGCTATCTATAAATGATATCATTCAAACCAAAAACCACTCACACCTGATTTGCCTTAAAGAAATACAATGTCGATTAAAACTGCGCTTTAGTAGCACATGGAGATCGAAATATTCCGTCACGTATGAAATGAAGAAGGTTTTAGAATATCTTGTGGTTTATACTGTATGTCACTGCTTTTCTCCTGCAAATCATTACCACATCAATCTTTGAAAAGAAAAAAAAAAAGCCGCATGTGTGACTTTGATCCTTAGGCACGTTCTACTTATTTGTATGAGTTTAGTCAGCTGCGCTGCTCCTCTCGATCGTTATGTCGGCAGGCAAGCTCCGCTGACAAAATGGCCGTGAACATTAGTTTGACGCGGATAGATATGCTTTGAGAACGATTACATGTCTTTCTAAATATCAATTTTCTTCACTATAACATCTAGAGGGATAGTAAACTACCAAATTGCAAAATTTTCTGTGCTGTTAAAAGTGTTTTACTTGCGAAATTCCGAAAAAAATAGGACTCAGATGTGAAGAGTGCGATTGTAAGTGGATCCTAAAATCCTTACGGGTGGCGGTGGTTCATGCTGCTGATATCTCACCAACTGGTCTTTGTTTGTCTGTCTGTCATTTTGCTTCTTTATCTTGGCATCTGCTGACCGGTATCTTGTTCCTGCATAACCTCGATGGAACTCCATATCTAACCATTTGCTTTTGTTTTTCCTTCTCTTTTCAGACTCGCAAGTTACCTCGTTTTGGTTATCTGTCTCGTTTCCTGTCTCCACATTCCCACAAACCCAAAGGAATGAATCACTGTTGCTGCTGTTTCACTTCCGGCCTACAACCACTAGTGACGTCACAGTTACAGAAGGGCTGACAATCTGACAAGACTTGCTGACCTGCAAGTTGAACCGACTGACCCCAGAACTCTGTATGATAATGTGCTTGTTTGGGCAACGATAAAGGCTTTGGAAGCTATACTTTGCCATTGTCGATATAGACTACCATTGTACCTAAATATTTGTCTATAAAGATTGTTTTGACTCCGGGTTCTAGTAGGTACTTTATTACGTTAATCAAATTGATTTTAAGGAATGGATGTGGTGATTTATTTATTTATTGATTTATTTATTTGACCTCTGGTCCCTAAATGAGACCACTATGTACATACAGAAATGTGTTCAACATGAGAACACATCTATTCATCGTTTGTTGTTAAGATTGAAAATTTATGTTTTTATGTGGATATGTAACTTATGCTTCAGACATGACCTAACGTTTCTTTCGATAAACTGTTATGTGAAAACATTAGAGTTTGGATTATTGAGTTTCAAAACAAGTAAATTCAATTTTTGTAGAGCATACTAGTATCAAGTAACAATTTTTATTATAAAATATGATACGATTTACGGCTTCCCATTTTTAGACTGGGTAGTTATAGTGACTGTTATACAAGTGATATGGGCTTAATTAAAGAGAGTTGCAATAACGATATGTCCATCTGGTATACTAAACTGCTAATATCATTGAACTCGTTTGGTTGTGATGCTAGGTATCAGCGTATAAAGTTGCAGTATGTGCCCTTTATTTGTTTGTTTTGCAATGTTGGGATTAACTTTAATCCTTTCGCAATATTTGAGCAGAATTAGCCAATACAAACTTCACAAAAATAATTACGCGCTCACACAATACTTTCAGATCCTGACTGTCCCAGATTTGAAGAGGTCTAAAAAAAACTTCTTTTTTTTTTTTTTCTAGCAGAATAACCAAAATAGCAAAAGTAATTCTTCAGTGTATTAAAGCTGATGTAATTTAATTTGTGTTGAAGGTTTATGTACGTTTGCGTCAACGCCACGAAAAATGTTATGGGCATGGATCTTTTAAATTCTGAACGGCCATGGCATAACAAGTATCATATTTCAAGAATAGGAATGAAATCGCGTCAACCCGGATACGAGATTTAAATCAGATTAAATTTTTTACTTCATGGGAATGACAATAATCTGGCTAATCAGACTGGCACGATCGCGAGGACACGAGACATTGAGTTACATCTCAATCAGAGAGAACAGTCTCACAACACTCCGTTTTCTGAGTATGATCTCATCAACTGAATACCATGACATTATTTTTAGAAGTTCTTGTTTTAAAATGATTGGAACGACGACTGCCTTACCCAGTATCGTATCCATGCTATATATTGCTCATGCGGGTTTGTGTACCATCAGTCATAATTTGCTCAGTCTTTATCACTGATAGCTATGACACAGGTGGGTCTAGATTCTCATAATATTTAATTTTATTATTATCTTCGTCATTCAAAAAGATCGTATTATTTCTTCAACGCTGAGGTGTTAAGCATCACACCACAAACCTGCGAGAGTGTTGCTGTGTGTTTCATCATTTCAGAGAATGGTCTGCTATAGAAATTGCGACCAATTTGCTTTGTGTAGATATCAAAAGCTGTCATCAAGCCCACATTTTAATCACTGCTGGCGTAACTCGCGTGGCATCAACTCCGTGGAAGAGAAATGGGGCTGGTAAACAAAAGTCTTTCATTTCAAAAACAATTAATCTCCGCCCGAGTGGGGGCCGTGTGCGACTGATCTCATTATAAAAGGGAAGACTAATCATACTCATGTCACGTGGTCTGTACACGTCACAGACACCAACCAGCGCGTGGTAGGAGGTAGGACGACTATTTTGAGATGTTAGCGATTCGTCACCTCTTGTTCACGAATGTTCCATGTTCATTCGGTATAGTCAACTTCGCTTAATTCGCATTTCCTCGAGAGTGTGGAAAAAAGTTGGGACAAAAGAGAGTCACGATTATTCAATAGTTTTTGTACTGAAATATAGCAGTTTATTGTTGGAAACTAGTTGGCGATTAAGCGAAAGTTGCGATTGCCCGGATTTGCGTTTAAGCAAAGCTAACCATATAATCCTGAGAGGCTTCAGAGGTACATTTGGCTTAAACTTAAAGCTACGAGCAGGAGCTTGAGAAAGAAAGAGGTCCTTCGATAAATGTTCAGCGATCTACGGACCTTGCCTGTGCAGAAAACTTGATCCTATCTCAGCCATGCCTTTTAACCCGTACCTTAAACACATCTTGGTAGAGTCCTACTGTTAGATAAATGAACATAGACCACTTGTAAACTGAGATAATGAATAATTAACTTGATGCATAAACAGCCTTGCTGTACCATGTGCCAATGAGACATGATTTAGGGCCGCAAAATAATCAGTTTCCACTGCATTGCTCCAGTAGTGATAAGAAACAAACAAAAAAAAAACAAAAAAAAACCCAAAAAAATCAGATACGCGTATAGCGAGGCCAGTCGCGTCATGCTTAAACACACATGCACCTGAGCGCACTTACTTATCAGCACGTGCTGCAACTGTCAGTCAGTTTGTCTGTCTGCCTGACACGCTGTTTGAACCATGACCTGTTATCCAAATTTTGAGCCAAAGAAATCCTTGTGAAATATACCTGGTCTAAAGATCCATCAGTACTTGTATCAGCCACGTAAAAAAAACCAAAACAACCAGGGCCTGGCTCAGTTCAATAAGGAATCACTTCTGGGCGAAAGCGATACAATCTAATAATTAACTCGAGATAATTCTGCATCTGATACTCGATTGACGCCAAAGAAAAAAACAAAGCAGTTTAATTTCAATCCAAACAATTGGGCATTATCGATGTTATACTTGGGCATTGATTTTCTTCTAATTAATCGACGTGCAAGGAAATCAGATTCAACCAACATCATGGTTTCATTGGCCTAAAGACTGTGTCGTTCTCACTGAAATATGAACGTATGATTATTGAGAACTTGCGCATTAACGATGGAATCTCGTACCATCGTAAGAATTACATTAACTCTTCATGTTGAACGCTGCTAAAGGTGCATTCCTCACCGATACACTAATGTAATTCTTACAATGGTAAGACATCCCATCGTAAATGCTCAAGCTCTCAATATATTCTTTATTGTCGTAGTTGCTATAATTTTCGAAGGAAATGTTATGGATCTTTGGTCTTAGGTATTGTGATAGTGATATATTCAGACCACAAAAAAAAAAGAAAAAAAAAAGGAGGTCTCTTTCAATGCGTCTGATGGATGTTTACTTTTGTATGTGTGATTTAGTCCACATAGTGTTGTTATTTTATCAAATTGTTTCTCGCAGGGCGTTTATTTCATTGTGTATGGTACATATCCACGCATTATCCTTGTGATACAACATTATATTGGTTGTTAAAATGCTCTGTGATACATCGCATTTATTTCGACTGCTTTTATGGGGGTGATGTTAAGCTAGCATGGTTGTGCTTGGGGTTTAGGTTACTGCATTTGATGTTCTTTCATGGTGGTGTTTTAAAAATCTCTATGGCATTTCAGCTTTGGTTTACAAGGTCTTGAAGACTTTGACGACTCTTGGAGAGTCTAAAACGGAGAGAATGAGAGAAGAGAAGAGAGAGAAAGAGCATGTGATTACTGGCATGGCGATTCTGTGCGAGGGTCGAGTGAGTGAGTGAGTGAGTGAGTGAGTGAGTGAGTGAGTGAGTGAGTGAGTGAGTGAGACACATATGAATGACAGATCGGCGCATGTCCAGGCCAGTGTTATGTATTGCAGAAAGGCAGAGTCGCGCCGAGAGAAAGAGAGAGAGAGAGAGAGAGAGAGAGAGAGAGAGAATGAATCAGAGCCACAGAGAAACTGTTTCGCTAGTTATGCTAGTGAGCATAGCGAATTTGTGTGAATGTAGCTTTTCTTGACATTATGATGGGGATGACAACTTAAATCCACTTAATTTGTCTCAATACTGGTAATGGTGTTAGATCCTGTTCACGTCTCGCGATCACACGAGTTGATCGAATAAACTCTATACAGTACATACAGTGTTGGCTTGCATACTGAGGATGAATGGCAGGGTGGAAGATTGTTGTGTATGAAGAGAGAAGGAGGGCAGAAGATTGATTAAGAGGAGTCAGTGGGATTCAGACTGGTGACGATGAAAATGATGATGATGATGATGACAACGATTATGATGACAATGGTGATGATGACAATGATGATGATGATGATGATGATGAAGATGACGATGATAACGATGGTGATGATGAAGGACGAAGGACACAAGTCCGAAAATTTATGTGAGAAATTTGTTATTGTTTACAGTTTTATTTATTTACTCATGTCCAGTGCGAACTAGTCTAATGCTTTCTGAAGCAACGATGACTCTATAATGATGATATTAAACTGTCACAAAAAATCACTTAAGCTGTGTGTAAAAAAGCAAAAGTAAAAGTTTATTGGAATATAACTCATGCTCACAAATTGTCGCAGGTGCTCCTACGATATCACGCTAAAACAAGAAATGATGAAGATGATGATGAAGATAGTAGTGATGATGATGAAGATGATGATAATGATACACGGCGTGCGCACGCATCTTTAAATACGTCTTCCGTTAGCCCTCTATTTAAGATAAACCACAACCTATTCTTCTCTTACCAATTAATACATAAATTACGTGAAGTTAGTGCATCTGTCCTATGCTAACACATCATGATGATGATGGTGACGATGATGATGATAATGATAACTCATGACGACGATGATGATGTTAGTAAAAGCAATAATACAGCAAGACCTCACAGCTTCGAACCCTTTCTTTGCTACATCAAAGTGCACTGGCGAATTTAAACGATGCAGCTCTATTTCGCATGGTAGAGAACGGAAGTCAGTTACGGCGAAATCGACTATAGTGACACAAACATCTCATAAACGTCAACCTCGTGTTGTTGGTGGTGACAGTGGTGGTGATGGATACGCGAAGAGTTGTTGTTGTTGTTGTTGTTGTTGTTGTTGTTGTTGTTGTTGTTATCATTGTCGTTGTTTGGAATTCGGACTGCTCCCGACAACATTATCACTATCAGAATCCAAGGACGGAGTCCAAAAAATGGACGGTACCTTAATATTCTTCACGAGTAATTTTCTCCATTATACTGAAATAAAATTTGATAGCATACTTGTCCAATTTTTCATTTTCTGGGATACATCGTTCTACGTCAACATGAAAGAGAGGGGAAGTGTCATTTTCTTCTCGATTGGCAAGATCTTCGCTGTTGCTCGGATACCAGCAGCAATGGTTTTACTATTGAGAGGAGTGTTGTTGTGTCCCAGGCATGTCACTAAAGAACCCGCATCAACCTTACTATTGATTAGTACCCCAAAAGGCTGTGATCTAAGATAGAGAAGCTTACTTTGTGACAAGCATGAATACGAAGAGTGTTTGGTCGAAAGTGGCTTCAAAATCAACTGATAGGAATAGAGGATTGCATTATTTTTCGCACATGGCACTGCTCTGAACTCAAGCTGAACTCGGAACTCCGGCATATTTTGTGGGCACTATCCCAGGATTATTCCCTAGTGCTTAGGATTAGGGGCAGCTTAGGGATAGGGTGAAGGATGAAAGATTCTACCAATCAGAATAGAAGGTTGTATTTTTGCACGCGGCACTGCATTGAAGTGGAGCTGAACTCGGAACCCCGGCACATTTCGTAGACAAAATCCCAGGATTCTTCCCCAGTGTTTAGGGTTAGAGGCAGCTTAGGGACAGGGTTAGGATGAAAAAATTGTACCAATCAGAATAGAAGGTTGCATTGCACTGAAGTGGAGCTGAACTCGGAATTCCGGCATATTTCGTGGGCAATACCCCAGGATTCTTCCTTAGTGCTTAGGGTTAGAGGCAGCATTAGGGGTAGGGTTAAGAAAGACGGAGCAAACTTGTGGCAGTCCTTAGCCAACCACTGAATAGGAACTTTTTCGTATGTATCTGTCTGTAACCTTAAACTAAGCTATAGGCGGGAATATTGCCCATGAAGGAAGTCAAACAGTCAGATAAAAACGTTGCCAGTATCGGACAACTTTGGGGTGCTTTAGATTTAGATTTAATAATAATAACAATAATAATAATGCTGTTTTTAAGTATCGTATCCAGGCTAATGCCCGCTCACGCGATTTTACACTCTTATTACCCCAGCATATAGGACTTTTTCAGTTCCCTGGAGAGCATATAGTGCCGCTGCCATTTACAGGTCCTGATCAGTAGCAATCTGACAATACCTTTCACTGCCTATAGCCAGATACCCATTTTACAGAAGGGTGGACTGAGGAAAATCTGAATGAAATGCTTTCCCAATGCACTTACAACATCACCGTGGTCGGGAATCGAACCCAAGACCTTTATTTCTTCCGTCTAACGCCTTAACCGTTCGGCCATACTGCTCCACGTGAAGATTTAAGGGCAATATCATGTGACCAAAGGCCTATGTTGATGGTTAGCAGCGAAGACGAAATCTACAAAGTCCAGCAAATTTCTTAAACAAAGTTGAAAAGTTGGCCTCCAATTTTACGCACGCTGATTGGCCAAAGAGATAGCCTGCCGAGTGCAAATGCAACCCTTTTATTATGATGAAAGTCTGTCTCCTCCCATGCAATCAGAAAAGATTTTATGAGACACAAGGTGGGGAGCAAGCATACCAAAAATTTATTGTTTACAGGTAAGGTTGGATATGAAGCCGGAAAAACGAATAAAAAATATGACAAAGCAGAAAACTGCATACTGAAATGGGAGGGTGAACATGAAAAAAACCATCCGTCTCAAAGTGTAATCTTTGTTTTGGCAAACACGATCTCAGGGAAATGGCGTTTTCCAATGTAGGAGGTCAATTGGAGTTAGTAGCAAGGGTGATCTATTTATCATTTTTTCTCCCTCTCAGAAGCCCAGTGATCTTAGATGTGGCGGGTTCTAATGCTTTTATCACTTTCCTGGCCAGTTTAGGTTAAAGTAAAGCAGCACTATTTCGGGTCAGACAGAGGTTTGAAAAGATAAAAGCAGCCAATGAGCTAACCCCCCTGTTCTCTTGAAATAGCCTGAGGCCTTAACTGGCTTGTCAGGGGGGTGGGTCAAACGAAGAGACATTGCAAAAAACTTTACTTTTTTTTTTTTTAGATCAGATACTTATCTCCATTACTAGTGAGTGGGAATAGCCAACGAAAATTAGGGCTGGAGTGATGGCAGTCGACAATACATAGTAATATATATAGTAAATAGATGTGGGCATGTGTAACCCAAACAGTGTATTTCTCCATTGTGGCCAAACCTACCTCTTGCATGTGAAACTCCACAGGGTTTCATACAGAAGCACATACTTCATCTATATGGGACCAATACGGATATGCTGGCAGAAGTTGTTCTCTTTCCTAACGTTTTAAAATCTCTAAATTTTGCTTGTCATCCTTTTCTCTAATAGAATGGTATAAGACTCATTGATGTGAGGGCGGCTTCTCGCTGCTCTGCTCTCTAGCTATAATGAGCAATGGCAGAAACTGGAATCCACCACGTAATCAGCTTTAGTTACTCAAGTCATAGGCGGCGCAGCAGGATCTAAGGTGTTAGAGGGTCAGTGGCATAGTGAGATAAGCTTACCGATATCAGTTATCTTAACCCTTTGTTCATGAAAGAGCATGTAAGTTTGGCGTTCTGTAGCTCATTCACACAGTTAGCAATGCCTAGTCTTCTTAGTATATTTGCCTCAGCTTAGCCCATAGCTTTCCTCTCTAGGATCTTCTTGCGACATTAATTTGTCCAGCATGAACTTGACAAAAACAGTCTTTGAAGGGCGAATGCCAACATGCACTGTAGCACCGTAGCCTTTTCACGCTGGATGCACTCGATATAAACCACAAACTTCCTTCTGTAGATGGGCACCACCTTGCTCGTTTGCTGTCCTTTGCAGTGTCCACGAGCAACTTGTGTTCATCGTCCTTTCTTACTGACATACTTCTGATACTGACTTCAAGACGAGCGTGTAAGTTGCAATAATACGTTTAATCTACTTTCCTTCACATTCGCCAAGCAGTGGTCAAACGAGGTCAAGTTTTAAGCGATTTTGTGTTAGGGAAGCCGACAGGAAGAAACAGGGGAAGGGGAAGGGGAACAGAATCTGGTTGGGAAAGAGGAGGGGGAGGCAGGGAGTGTGACGTGAGAGATTGATTGATAACAGCATCAATTCATGATTTCTGTGTTAGTTCTCGAAAAGCTGGGTGTCAGTTGTATATTATAAGCAATTGGTAGATAAGTGGATACAGAGTGCATGAAGAACATATTTACCTCTTGACTTGGCAGTGTATTGTGTTAATCTAATCTAGATCTATATTAATAAAACGCTTCAGCCAAATTTGTGTCGCGGATTTCTTGAGAACTACACGTAACGTAAAAATATGGGTTTTCACCTAAATTCCTAGAAAAATGCACAAAAAGTAACTATACACATCAGTCCTCTTTATTTTTTTTACCCTTTTTTGAAAAAAAAAAAGAATGTGTATAGCAACGAAATACAGTCTCCGATAGATCTTTTCAATCGGCCCGATTCGCCAATCGTCCAACTTTTTCACGTAGTCTAATGCATTCGTCTATGATGCCTTTCGGTGCGCTAGGTATTCTTTCACCGCTGGTGCGTTGCCTGCCTACCCATTAAAATTTGTAAAATGGGGTGTTAGTCTTGTATTATATAATGAAATGATGAGTGTTAGCCGATAACCTAATAAAAACGTTGAACTTGAATTTAACAATCGACTCAGTTCACCCAGGAACGCTGAACTGACTTAGCCTTGCGCAAGAGGAAGTAACCAAGCCTCCCTCCCTCCACCCCACCTCTCTTTGTTTCTTAATCACTCAATGGGTCCTGAACATTTCAAGGACCTTAGACTGGTTCCGTGTCAGTTTTTTTTTGTTTCTTTTGTTTTCGTAAAAGATGGGCCAAGACACATCATTTTGTTGGCAGTTATTGATGTCCCACATCATATTAATTCGCCACTGGACGTGCAGTGAAGAAAAATGTAGAAGGAGGGGGTTGCGGGGACTGGGGGAGAGGAGGGGGAAAGAGGAGCATGAAAACATCCAGGAGGTTGAAATGATTCAGCTATCTAGGCTTGTTACAGGATTATTTTACGAAAAAAAAAAACAAACTAAAATGCCTGATGTCCATAAAAACATCCAGGAGATTGAAATGATTCAGCTATCTAGGCTTGTTACAGGATTATTTTACGGAGAAAAAAACAACTAACTAAAATGCCTGATGTCCATTGGGATTGAAGGAAGTGGCTGACTGTTTGGGCTTAACGTAATGACGGCTAGGGCAGGATGGCCTCGCTCTCTAATGGATCGAGAGGAGGAAAATATGTTATATTTTCGTGGCTTTATGGATGCGGGGTTGGACTCAAGATCTAAAGGTCGTGGGTTCGATCCCCGTCGTGTTGCAGGTGCCCTGGGAAAGCTTTTCATGCACATTTTCCTCAGTCCACCCGTCTGCAATATGGGTACTTGGCTATAGGCAGTGAAAGATATTGTTAGAATGCTAGTGATCATCGCCTGTATTTATATATTGCAGCGGCAACGTATACTCCCCAGGGAGTTGAGAAAATCCTAGAGTGACCTGGCCTACTGGGGTTAAAATAGTGAGAAGTCGCGTGAGAGGGCATCAGCCTGGATACAAGACTTATAAACGGCATTATTATTATTATTTTCATAATAAAGGGAGATTAACGTGGTGCAAGGCTCTGAGGCGACGAACACCATGAGGTCCTTCTCTATTGAATGGAGTGGCAGTGTGGCCATGCAGCTCGTGAGCTGTTTTCATAAACTGACAACTGAAAGGTTCTTGAGGTTGTGAGTTCGATTCCCGGGCCAGGCGGTTTACATTGTGATGTCCTTGGGAAAGACATTTTATTTCTATTTTCCCATTCCAACAGATGTAATTGAGTACCTGGTTTTCGAGCCGGGGCGGGGGGTGTGGGGCGAGGGGGTAGGAGTCAAAGGCGCTGCTCTGCTACGACTGACAATGACTAAGATAAAGATTTGGTTTGTGATAATATAGCAGTGTTATATGTACTGTTCAGTATTTATGTATTGGCATAATAAAATATATAACATTGTATGGCATTATAACAAAAAAGAATCCCTTCAGGATAAATAAAAGTTGACTTTATCTGACCTTATTTGTATCTATAACAGAGTACAACACAATATTCATAATTATATTCCTGAAAGGTACGGGATCCTTGGCTCATTCGAGAAGTCCTCATTCGACCCTAGAGAAAATGCCCTATGAATGTCCACACCTGCATATGAGATCCACTCATCCTCCTTTCCCACCCCCTCCCCCTTCCAAACCTCTCCTCGGTTCCGCCTTCCAGGGCGCCGGTGTTATGTGGAATAATGCTAATAGGACTTGTCTTTGTCGCTGTGCTCTTAATCCCAATCCCAGCATTGCGTGAGGAACTCTTCAGGAAAAGAAAGAAAAACGAATTGTCAAAGGGACATCTGGCCATAAAGCTGTTAGTCCTAAACGAGGTTGCGAAATGAATTTCTGTCTACTCAAGTTAGAGCCAGATTTTGTACAGGCCTGTTTGAGAACGGAACACCCTAAAACAGTGGGGCTTGATACTTAGGTTTCAATGTTTAAGCTGTGTTAGTTTGTATGCTCAAAATCTTCAAAGTATCATACTTGAGAACAAGGTAAGCCCGTGTATTGCAAAAAATGTTATCAGACATGTGCAGCCATTCTCGGGTCTGTCTTGTTTTCATTATATATCTGCGTTTTTGTCTCTGCAAATTGACGAAAGGGAAAATCCACACCACTTCTTTAGCAAAGGAGGTATCAGGGGTAGGTTTTTGGTTCGTGTGCGCCAGTCACAGTGAGGATGGGTGCACACCTACTAGACTAGAGGTTTATCAGAAATGTGATGTTTTTTGGATCACCTGAAGAGAAAGCTCGGAAATCTGGCGGCAACCATCTACCGTTTCAAATTTGTTCACATCTTATCAACGGCCTCATGTTGGAGGAGGAGGTGACAAGAATCAACGATGATGTGTATGCTAATGAATGAGACAAGGATATAAGTATAACAAACACCACTCGCAAGTCAGTGAATTATTTTCTCTCTCTTCCGCATTAGTCACAACCATCTTGGGTTGCATGGAAACTAATATTTTTTTTTGCTTCCGTGGCTTACTTTCGTCAAATTATAGAGACCAAACAAACGCAGTCCTATATTGAGTACAAGGTAGACCCGAGAATCCCTGTACGTCTGATAACTTTATCCATACTCGGGCAGACTGAAGGTCGGAATGAGCTCGAAATTGTTTTCGATACCATTTTGATAGTGGGTCAAAGTAGTTAGATTAGTTATCACATTCCAGGCTCTTTGGTGAAGCACAGTATATGAAATCGTTCAGATCAACAGATGTCTGAACAGTTTTGCTCCATTGTTCATATTCACGTTTCGTGTTTCATGTAAGTCATTCTGCAACCGTCGTCACTCTGCTTCGAAAATTGTGTAAATAATTTATCACAATTCTGAGAGAGCCTAAGGTAAAATTTCAATCTCAAAACAAAACTTAGTCATTGTGACGAAACAAATATTAGCGCATTTTAATTTTTTTTTTCCAAACATATCGGCAGTAGCCTTGATCTCATGAACAACTTGGTATTCTTAGTCTGACCTAAGCCGCTGATTGAGCGCTTGTGCATTAACGATGGGATCTCTCACCGTCGCCGGAAATAATCATGTTAGTGCATCGATGCTGAAATGCACACTTGGCAGCGTCCAGTATGCAACGTTAATAAAATTCTTATGATGGTAAGAGATCTCATTGTAAATGCGTAAATTCTCAAATGTCAAAATCATCAAAACGCTTTGATACTGTTGGAAGAGGATCTGTATTTAGTGAAGAAATGTTACGGCTTGAGAGTATCGAAATTCGGACATCATTCTTGCCCCTCACTCTGTAGAGCGCAACCCGCAATAGACAACTGAGGTCCGGCTGGACTGTATAAACTGAGCTTCATAGTATTGTAACAACTGAATCCTTAGGTACACATCAACTGAGCACCAGTTCAGAAAAAAAAAATGCTGTAACCCTGTTTTATTTTTATTTCTTAAATAAAATGTCGACTTAAACTTTGTAACTGGTTGCTAATATTGTACGATATTGCAATGGTATTGTGGTTATTCACTGTGTTTGTTTGTGTCATTGTCTGTGTGTGTGTGTGTGTGTGTGTGTGTGTGTATGTGTGTGTGTGTGTGTGTGTGTGTGTGTGTGTNGTGTGTGTGTGTGTGTGTGTGTGTGTGTGTGTGTGTGTGTGTGTGTGTGTGTGTTCGATCGATGTACAAGAGTGTTTTACAGGCGTAAGTGAGGACTCTAGTTGCACAGCAAAATTATGGGTGTTAACCATTTTGGACTGAATAGACCCAGAACCGAAACTGCCCGAAGGAACTCTCGATAAATGCTGTGCGGAATACGACTTCCAACTTTTAGGGAGAGTACAATAATTAACAAAATGTTGGTGCTCAGTTGTCTTGTCCGTGGTGCTCAGTTGTCTCATCATCGGTGCTCAGTTGTCTTATCACTGGTGCTCAGTTGTCTTATTACTGGTGCTCGGTTGTCTTATCACTGGTGCTCAGTTGTCTTATCATTGGTGCTCAGTTGTCTTATCACTGGTGCTCAGTTGTCTTATCACTGGTGCTCAGTTGTCTTATCACTGGTGCTCAGTTGTCTTATCATTGGTTCTCAGTTGTCTTGTTCTTGGTGCTCAGTTATCGTGCTCTGGGGCTCAGTTGTTGGAGTCTCAGAGCGCAAAGTGCAGATCAGTTTGTGAACCGAAGCCTGGAACACCCTGACCAAGGCCACGAGCCATTTTTCCTCCAGAATTTAATGAGTGGCTGTTAGCAAAGACACCGGCAAGTTCGTGTCTATTACCTTTGGCCGCAGATTAAGAAAATTTTTTAAAAATATTTTGTTTGAGCATGTCACATCGAAAACGTGGGAGGAGAGGAGGAAATGAACTCATCTCCAGCAACCTGTCACATGTCAGTGTCAGTGAAACAGATATATGGCCATCTGACCACATAATAAAAAAAAAAAACCAAGGTGGAGGGGGGGGCGATCGGCTGGGTGTGACATCTGACAGTTAGAGCTCTTTTTTTTATCTTTTTTTTTTTCTGTGTGTCTTATATCACAAAAGTGACATTATATCACTAGTTACATTAAACAAATAACAGCTTTAAGTTTTTGTGGGGTTTTTTTGGTTGTTTATAATTCAAGACATTCTCTTTGACCACTGAAAGCTGATAATGCCACCCGAGAGAGCTCTCTGGTGTCATTATCACCTGTCAGTGTTCCATGACAAAAAACAAAAAACAACACAGCTGTTATTCGCAATTCAATCACTGTGGATTTTATTTTACTTCAAAAACATCCTAAAACATCAGAAACGTTTCATACTGAGAGAGAGAGAGAGAGAGAGAGAGAGAGAGAGAGAGAGAGAGAGAGAGAGAACAGAACGTTCTAGTTAAACATTTGTACTAAAGCATAATGTCATTTCGTATAACAACATAATGAAGCTTGGAGGGAAAAAAGGGAATGGTTTATAACCGATTTCCTATTACATAGGGAGAACTGGTCTATCCGATTGCTCAAAGCATTTTCAAACCTTTAGGTATGAAGATGCCTACACCTCTCATTAACTTATCCTGGGGTGCCGTGTCGAAATACTTTCCAGACATGTTGTTTAGCTCTTCCTCCAAATTTTGACACAAAGAAAAATGCCCCTCAACCAGTTAGCTTTTGAGAATCTAGGCAGTGAAGCAGGCAACCTAATATTTTAGGCCTTTTCACTCAGTAAACAGGGTAACCTTACCCACCTAGCAACAACCGAAATTTTATACCTGAATGACTAAATCTCACCCATTCTGAGTCTAACATGTATTTGCACCTATCTAAGCCTTTGAAATTAAAATCCAACCCTTCCCCCCATCGCCATGGCCAATTTTCTGATTTTATAGGGACTATTTAAAATTGCATATTTTTATGCCAGGTGCTATTGGCATCTTCAAACCTTTTATGACCCGATAACATGATTAGAACTGAATTAAAAAAAAATAATTGAGATCATACCAATATTTGCATATGACTACTTCGTTAAATACGTACGATATAGTTGAGAACTTGCACATTTATGATGGGATCTCTTTCCACCAGAAAGATTACATTAACCCTGCATGTCCATCGCTAATAAGGGTGCATTCAGTACCGATAGTAGTACAGAATGGAAACGGAGCGCTTAGTAACAGACGTAAGGAGTGAACGAACACAAACAGATGCTCGCACAAATTAGGATGAAATGGAAAGTGCTCGAGAACAAAGAGAAAATGGAAGAACAGAAAGTGATGTGGAGGGAATCAACTTAGACCACTTGCTTCTTGAGCACTTTCCCTTTTATCCTACTCTGTGTGAGCGTCTGTTTGAGTCCGCTCACTCCCCACTCTCACTTCATTCAGCACCGAATGTACTATTGCAATTCTTACCATGGTAAAAGATCTCAACGTTAGTGCGCAAACTCTTAAGTGTAAAGGCAATCCAATGTTTTGTATCTTACAGGTAAATCCTAAATTATCATCTTCATATCTATGGACGCGACTTCGAATATGATGTTGTAATCTAATTTCTGCGATAGGATTGGTCGCAGAAAAGAATGTCATTCACGCCATAGAGAAACTGGTTTACAATGCCATTCAGTGTGATATATTATTATCTTATTCACAGTAAAAAACACATATAGAACAGCACACATCATACATGTAAATGCATAATATTATAAATGAAACACATAAAAAAGTAATTGCTGGTTGGCCGCGGTGCGGCGTCCTGGTCACCCCAACTCTAAAGCCAGGTACTTATTTACACCTGAATCAAGCAGGCAAAGTGGAGTTAAGTGTCTTCCCCAAAGATTTCACAACGTAAACCGTCCGACCCACGAGTGATTGTAACATTCATCGGCATCTGCCAAAAAAAAACCACCATAATAATAATGTTATCCTAAAAATATGACGGATCACCTCATACCCATACAAAGAGGGAAAAAAAACATTTAGAAGTTTTTTTACTGGATACTCACCCACAGTGAAGGCTTTCATAATGAACACGAAAATAAACAAATCAAAAAAAAAATCAAGAGGAATTGCAGAGGCCGGAGACCTTGAAGTAATTTAAATTAAGTCAATTTATTTTTATTTATTTTGCCATTTACTACAAAATAGGCTGAAGTCCTGTTTACTAGTTTTACATTAACAGCATGGATGTTACGTATCTTTAACGAAATTAAAGTAACTAAAAAAAAAAGCAACCAGGAGATCAACAATTGAACCTGGTCAGCCACAAATACAGACCACAGACCACAGACCAGAAAGAAAATAAAAATGAAACCATTTTGGCCTTCGGCGAGAAAAGCTTCGTTACTTCTTTACGTAATCTTTACCCAGTGGGCGTCATTTTTATCATGAAGCCAAATATGGCTAGAAGCATTCAGCGAGTCACGAAACAACATGGTCGAAAATAGACCATCATGGCTGCCCTCAGTACTCTGTGTTTTGGTAATTTGTATTTCTTGTTTTGCTTCGACCATAACAGATAATTAAACCGTTACAGAGCTTCCTCCCCACAGAGACTGAGTTTGGGTTTTTTTGTTGTTTTTTTTTCAGTTCGGACGGTGACTGTCTGAAAACTGTAGCAGCCGTATGTATAATCCTAGTGTAAATTTGCTCATTGCGGAAACCACTGGAAACCCCTAAGGCTTTACTGTATTTCCTGGAGTTACCACAGTGCGCAAATTAACGCAAGGATTAATATGCTTATGGCTACGGGGTTTCTTGTTACATTAATGAGAGCTTGCGCATTAACGATGGGATCTCGCACCATTTTAGGAAACGTATTAATACATCGGTGCTAAATGCACTTTTAGTGCAGCGTTAATGTGCTCGTTACGATGGTAAGAGATTCCATCGTTAATGTGCGAGTTCTCATATAATACATTGTTTACTTTTACGTCAGAAGTAGTCAAAATGAAAGTCTGAAGAGGTTTTTCCATACAACAGTGGCCCAATGCATAATCCTTACGTTAGTTATAGTGCACTGCGGTAACCACGGGAACCTACCAACACATTAGTAGTATAGACCGTGGTTCACGCAATACGTTAGCTAATCTATGGATTATGCATACAGCCACAGATTTTTAAAAGAGACAGTGATGAGGAATACATAATATAACACAGAACTTGAAGTCATTAAATCACAATGACATACAAAAGTTACCTGCACCATTGTTAAACTTTGAACTGTCTACTCTGTCCACTAATCCATAGAGCAACACTTAGCACTTGATAACCTCAATGTAAATAAGGTTTACCAAGTTTAATCATGTTCTCTTTTTTTTGTGTTTTGTTTTGTTTTATTTGGTTTTAATCTTTAAATTTTAAAATTGTATGTGCCCACAATCCATGCATACATTCACTTAAATAATGCATTTCATTATAATGATTTGCCATTACAATTAAAATTGATTAGTTTTATGTTCTAATGCCATTAACGCGTATTAATCCTATTATAGACCAAAGGTCAATTAATACTCGTCATTATCTTTTCTTCCTACTTCTCTCGGGCTAATTTGGTCATGTCACTTGCTGACATACAACGCATTAAAGATAGCAGTTCTCTAAGTGCAGAAGATTACGAAAAAGAAACAAAATTATGTCAAGGCTTTCACGTAACAGATTTGGACTTTAAGCTGTCCCAATATCTCACTGATCACAAACCAATATGGTGCTTTGGGCAAAATTTGGACTACTTTTTCAAGGTCGACATGATACTTTTAAGTGATTCATATTAAATGTTGTCTGTCGCTCCCAGAGCACATTAATAGTTCACTTTCAGTTATAATGCATGCATGAACAGCCGGGTATCGCAAGCCATAAATCCAACAATCATTACTGCCGCTTTCTCCTTTTCCTTTGTCAGAGGAATTTTTTGCAACTGATATGTACTGTTGCACTGACTTTTATTGGCTGATACATCTTTATGCCTGAAGTGAAATTTGAATACCCAATGAAACTACTGTTTTGTTTATACCTGATGTGAGCTTCGTTGAAGTTATCTTTCAGCCGCACCCTCCCAGTCACCCATGATTAAAAAAAGAGACCAAAAAAAAAAGTTTTAGAGCTCTCTTATGCTATATCGATACAGTTAAATGATGTAAAGGTTTACTGGTCTCATACTGAGTGTAGAGACATTTTAACTGTTTCCTAATCTCTGGTGGCGGACGGATACCCGACTTTTCAAATATCGCGATACCTTACATTGTAGAAATACGTATTGATTCTGTATCGATTCTGATACTCTTTGCAAAGCACGCCTTAAGAATCTCAGTCTTTGTTCAACCCTGAGAGTACAGAGATTTAAATTCAGAAAAGTGCCAACCACAGGCCTCTCTAATCGACTCATAATTGCCTAATATCAGGCTGGTAGTTATAAATGACCTGGGCATCCTGCTGTAAAGTTAAGAATGGACTGCGCTTTCTATTATAACGTTGAAAGTCCCTATCCAGCCTGTTTTAATTCCAAATCCTTTCTTGATTCGCTGATGGAAATATTCTGTCTGTAATACGGCAATACAAAGGCAGTCTTGCTCTAGTGTATATAAATTGGACTGACGTTGAAAATCCTTCTAAACTGTCCTAAACCTTACGAAAACATCATCCTGGGACAAGTGGTTATTTTCTATCTACGGAAACGGAAGTATTAGTTTATTTGGTTTACAGAGTTATATGGAAAAGAAGAGCGTGTGGCATGTTAAGCATAAAGGTTGCTTTTACAGCCTGTAAATCAACTGGTGCTTATCTTTAGTTGTACTGTAAATAGTAATACAATAAACACATACGGCACATGTTGACGCAGACACCAGAACATACAGACTGATATAGACTGAGAGAATAATTCCTCCTTAAAAAGATTATGTTTCCATTTTACTTTCGTTATTTGTTTGTTTAATTGTTTATTTGTTTTTATTGTTTGTCACTGACTGGTTAGTGGTTGATTGGTTGGTTGGTTTGCTGCTGTCTGTCTGTCTGTCTGTCTGTCTGTCTGTCTGTCTGTCTGTCTGTCTGTCTGTCTGGCTGACTGGCTGGCTGGCTGGCTGACTGACTGTCTAACTGGCTAGCTGGCTGGCTGACCGGCTTGCTTGCTTGCTTGCCTGCTTAGGTGGTTGATTAATTGTTTGCTTGTTTGGTTGAATGATTACATGGTTGCTTTGTTGGTTGGTTGTTTGCATGTTTTGCGGGTCTATTCGATAGAGTAGAAACAATTTATAGAAAATTTTGTGAAAAAAATATGGGCCAAAAGAAAGAAAAAATCCGGATGGAGAGATGGATAAAGTATTTATTTATTAAATAAAAAAAAAATGGCAAATACGAAGTTTTTATCTCGGCACCCATTGGCTGAGGTCAATGCTCTACTGAGAGCCCCTCTATCTTAGTGTCCTGCAATGGTAACATTATAACTGGTAATGCTATGAATTTCTTATCACTCTGTCTGTTCCTAATCCTTTTCGCGGCAGTCATCTACTTTCTAGTGTTGTTATAATTCACCAGATACTAGACAGTGAATAAACAAAAGCTTGTTTTTGGTGAGACCGGTAACTTTTGCGTTGCAAGAATAATCACCTTGCGGAATTCCTCCTTCTTTCAGAGCTGCCGGCCATGAGAAAGGTGCTGAAATAATAATTCTTCCAAGCAACTGCTGATGTATATCGACGACGAAATGACTCTTTGTAAAACACTACTTTGCTCTTTGCAGATATGTGTGAGTAAAGGTGGACAGAGGAGGGTAGGTGTGGAGGGGGTGTGCAAGGCAATGTCCGTGACGGTAAGTATATCAGTGACATTACCACACAGGCACGGTATCCCATAGAATTAGCCATTGTTAAACAAATGGCGAAATCTAACAATAGTTATGTTTTTTCTCTTCCAATTTTGTCTCACCATGTCTCCTCTCTTTCTGTCTCTCTCTCTTTTCCCCCTTTTCTTTCTTTTTTTTCTTGCTTTCTTTCGCCAACAAAGATGTCTGAGCGCATGTACAATAAATATTCTCATATTTTTTCTTTCTTCTTTTTCGATTCACGTTTTAGTTCTCTGCTTCTCTTTTCTCTCTCTCTCTCTCTCTCTCTCTCTCTCTCTCTCTCTCTCTCTCTCATTCTCTCTCCCTCCTTCTTAGAAACCAGACCCATCCTCCATGATGCTAGAGCATCAAATTTCTCTCCCTTCACAAAGACAATATAAGCTGATGAACAACAAATAATCTCACATTTCCCATCCTATTATGTTCACAAAGTCCATTTCTCTGTTCTCCCTGCCTCTTTTACTTCTATATCTCTCACAGAAACCTGACTATCATCTATGATGCTGTAAGTTGTTTTTGTTGTGTTTTTTTTAAACATATGCAGTTCAAGTCCAGATTACTATTTACAGGCAACACCATCATGACAAAAACTGATGAGAATCTCAAAGTACAAACGTACTATGCGCAAAAGTGTACACATCCATTGACCAAGAAAATTAATTGTTTCGTATTTCAAAACATGACGTAAAGCTTCCAGACTTTTCAAATTGCCCCTCCAAAAAAAGAGATAGACGCCATCATTAGTAATGTGCGTGAATCTGGGATAATTTTGAATATCACTGCGACATTTTTAATGACAAAAATGACCCTGAAAATATTTACGATAAAGTGTATTTGTGATTGCAGCAATAACGCTGTTTTATACTCCAGGGAAGTTAATCTATCTTTTTCAATTAGTTCATTTGCATAACAGTCCGTCCGGTCTTCGTTAAAAAAAAAAGAAAGTGGAGACAGTGAAACAAACATTAATTTATCGTTCTGCAATCGACTGGAACTAATTCTAAATAGATATAGAGCGGGTGGCTATTGTGTCCTCATTTATCTTATTTGCATCCTACATGTAGAGTCTAGAAGCTATTTTTATTTCTTTACATCCCTTCCATCGAATGCAGTTTTACTTAATATATCAGTGAATGTTGCACTGCCTTGCTGGAAAGCATTTCTATTATGATATAACTCTACCTTGACCATGGGCGATGTTTCTTAATATGGAAATAGTCTAGTTTTTAAAAACATACCTTTAAGGTCTGAATAACATACCAATGGGTACTCACACAAACAGAAAAGCAATTAGCTCCAGTTAAATTCTCATGATCGTTGATCTCTATCATTGTCACAACAAAGTGTTTTTGAACCAAGAGGTATTTTGATGAAATTCGTGACTGTTTCCATTTCTGTTTCTTTTCATTTTGTTTTCTCCGTTTATAATTATGTGGAGGAAGCAAATGAGGTAAGAGATGGATGGTATGTTCTTGCCTCTGTGACGGGCTGCCACTCTAATTTTTGCCATTTTACTAGATTCCAAGGCTAAAATTAATTGGAT
>JAWQUT010000511.1:466153-472852 GCA_033807755.1 Ellobium chinense
CCAAAAGGTGAATTTGAACGATATTTGATGTATATGGTTCTCTTTAAAGAGGGCAGGTCAGCCGAGAACAATTTTTGTCCATTCTATTTAGCCATGTGTCTTCTTTTTGATTAATCACACTTGACGCTTGCCACGAACTTGTTTTTCACCAACACGATATAAACGCAAATTACATCGATGTTTGAATAAAAACAATTAACTCGAGGCTAAACTAGCAAATCCTGGCGTGATTTGTTGAGATGGTACAATAGCATCGTGGGGGTGGACAAATGGAAAGTTAAGCTTCACATTTGTGAAAACAACACAAAAATCTTCCATAGCACGAAAGTTCACAGAATCTCCTGCGAGAGCTCCTGCCATTTTGTTAAAGGGCGACAGGGCTTTTTCCCAAAGATTATAGGCCAGAAACCGACTCACCATCATCAGAGCATTGCAGTTTCTTTGCCCAAAGTGCACACCAAAATGCCAAACGCTGCATTAAGAAATTATTTCTCCTTTAAGGGAAGATGCTACCCATTCCCACAGGTTGTAAGGCAGATTACTTGGTGTGCAACTGAACACCACAAGTGCATTGGAGTTTCTATACAAAATTGCACACTAAAGTGCTAAATGGTGCATGTTTCTCCATTTAGGATAATGATCTTAGGACAACTGTTGTTTGACACCAGATTTCACCTATATTTCTTAGATACCTTTATGCATGTCTCTACCTGGGCTTTTTTGGGGATTTTCTATCTCGACGCATAATCACGAGAATTATCAAGAGTCTTTGGCAAAAAACTAAAGGAATTTTGTGTCTAGACAGAAACTCCAGAAAAGCTTTGATAGGGTCATAAATAGAGATATATCTAAGAGCCATGGGTGAAATCTGGTGTCAAACAACTGGTGCTGCTGGAACTGACAGTCATCCTGAGATCATCACCCTAAATGGAGAAAGATGCACCATTGAGCACTTTGGACTTTGGTGTGCAATTTTGCATAGAGACTTCAATGCATTTATGGTGATATGTTGCACACCATGTTATCTGCCTAACAACCGCTGTATCGAATAGACCTAGATGAGGTCTGGTTGCAAATGACACTTTTTCCAAGATCATCACCCTAAATGTAAAAAAAAAAAAAAATGGACTATTAAGCACTTTAGTGTGCAATATTGCATTATCAATAAAATCTGCAAAGCACTTAAGGTGGTGATTCGTGCACCACGTTTTCTGCAAAAAAAAAAAAAAAATATTAGAGAAAGGCAGTGTTTCCCCCCTTAAGCTATTTTGGGTGCCTGAGCACTTGCCTGACCAGCAGTTGCTCGAAATACTTTCTGAAACCTTAGTGGAGTTGCTCACGACCTTACAAGTTTGCTAAACCCGATGGCGATTTTGAGCATTGTCGGTGTACTTGTCCACAGATGCGTGTGTTATGAGTTGGTTGTTTACTGTCTGCATTGTATAACGTATGTCAACCTGCCCCGTAAACTTTCTGTCCTCTGGCTGACTTATTGGCTATCGATCACTTAATTGCAAAATACACCGGTTATTACTTCCGTAGACATCTTGCACTTTTCCTTAAACCTCATTATATAAGTTGTAATAGGCAATAATTGTTGTAACAGTAGAAAGCGAAGGAAAGGTGGAAACACCGAATCTCGCTTAAGGCATATTCTGTTGGGTTTTTTTTAAGGCGTAGTTATACCCAAAAAAATCTGTTAGGCCTTTCCAAATCTTGACAAAGCCTGACAGTTTGTTGTTTTTTTTTTCAGGAAGTCCAAATGACACAAGGCAGTAAGTGGACAGTACTAAAGAAAACCATTAAAAGGCTTATTACGTCATGCGCATTGAGAAAAAAACTGCTGGTTCCTACCATAGATTTGTAATCTCTACATTACTGCTCTTCCAAGCCAAGAATTGTTGTGAGGACTTGATCAGAGTTTGACAGTGACAAAACCTTGTAAAAATCATCCAGTTATGGCCTTTTTGGTTAGGTGAAAAACAATTTTACATCGTAAATTATATCGGACAGTATGAATCTTAACACCACTAGATTTAATTCTTTTGGATTCATGCTCATCTGTTGGAATCACTGGTGTTAGATCTAGATCTAGACTAGACTAGACTAGATCTAAATTATTTGACTGTTAAGTGCAGCTTGGAGACGTCTGTTTAGCATATCTCAGTCACACTATCACTTCCCTCCATTCCCTGCTCCCCTCAACACTTCTAAAGTCCCCATTCCCATTCGCCCTTGCTGTAACAAGCCATCATTTAACAGTGTGTAACAAAAATCCGTCCGGTCTATGAACCCCCATTTCTCTCCAAATGACTACTGTACACCATTGTTGGCATTCATTTATCCTTGTCCCCCTCCCTTGCCCCTTTCCTCCCCAACCAAAGCTCCCTCCGCATTCCCAATGCAAAATTATAATCTAATTACTGAACTCGACTGGGCTTTTCCTAACACTCTTAGCAATGACTACCAAGGTTTGTATCAACACATCTCCCACTCCTCAGCTATGATGAAATGCTTAGTTTGCCTAATATGTAATGAAATTTGCTACTTTTCCCTCGCCTCTTTTCACACTCACCATCATCTCTTTATACAGTGAAGAATATATCTTGAGCAACTAAACTAAAAACAGCACTATCAGTGTGTTGTGTTGTGAACTTCTTCTTCACCCCCCTCCCCCAACCCCCCACAACCACATACAAACACTTACTGCAGCCCAGCACCTCATAAAATTTCTGGATTCCCCTCCACTCCATTTCCCTTGTAGCCATGTTCCCTTCCACCATCACCCCCACTGTATACTCACATACACAAGCACACATCCACACATGCAGAAGCAGCCTATTGATGTAACATGGTCCAAGTAAGAAAACCCATGACTGCAATCTGATTAATGAAATTCCATTTTATTAAATCAACAATCATGCTTTAGAATTTTCTTGTATGCTTGCTTGTCACCCCACATCATCTAGATGCACACTTTAATTGTTTATTTCTGGTTTCTCTTTCCAACACTTATCACTATTATTTTTAAATAATAGGAAGGTCATGATTACTTCCAGGTGTTGGAAAATATCAAATAATATTGGCTTATAACTTTATCTTCTCTTAGGGACATCATCAAGTGAGTAAATTAGCCACTCTGTAATACTGAAAAATGTCTGAAATGGACTATTAATAATATTCTCAGTGTTGGTAATGTTTTTTGTGTGAATTTTTAGCATGCCTTTCGCATTTGTTTTTCACTGTCACATGGTAATTTGTACCCACACTTTCATGACAGGTTGCCCAGGTGTTTTATAAGGACGGTTTGGTTAAGACATGCAACATACCTGCAGCTTCAGAAACTGAGAATGTGGAGGAAACAATATGAGGTTGTATGGAACTGCTATATTTAAAGGTAAGATTTCGTTTTTAATTTATTGAAGTCAATCGATAATGTCATTTAAATCTCTCAGTCTCATTAGTGAGTGAATCAACTCATGTAATATCTTACCCAGCACTGTAGAATGGTTCAACCAAGTTGCAGATCCATTTTATACTGTTTGAGTACCATAATAAATATTGTCTAGTAAGGTTGCAGGAGCCTATTAAGGTTGCAGGAGCCTAACTGGTAAAAGCAGGAGCCCAATAATGGACATCAGAGTTGATAGTAGCAGAGTATAAAATCTGTCCAAAGGACAATATATATATATGAAACCACACCACAAATGTGGGTGAAATTCAGTCTTGAATTTGTAAAAAACAATAACTGTTGCAGGTAGTGTTTCCCAATGGCTTCAGCGGATTTCATTTGTGCGGGCTTGTGTTCTGCAAAAAAAAGGCTAAATTTTAATCCCTTTTCATCTAATTGAAAATATTGTGAAAACTTTCAATAAAAGACCCCCATTGTAAATTGTACATAATTTAGGTACAGTGGTGACACCAGGCCTGCAGAATAGCCTTGGTCATCTTGGAACGTTCCTGTGGTTCGAGGAAAAATTTTTATTAAATGACTCAAAGAAGCTTTTACAGTTTGGTTCTTGCAACCTTCTTCAGGCACTGTTCTATGATGAGTGTAATGCACTGTTTTGCACCATATAACACTGATCTCGCTTCCTTTCATATAGATCGTTACATTTTTGACAAAAACTGATTTAAGAAGTTTTTACCACAGAATGCAGGATAGAAACGGAATTCTGAGAATGAGCCATTCCAGAAAATAAGGTTTGATCAGACCGATTTAAGAATTAAGGAACCACAACAGACTTAACGTTTCCTTTTCAGTCTCAAATTTAACAATTTTTTTTTGTAGAGAACTTGGGTACAAAAAAGAACATTAAAGCATTCGACAGGAGGACAAACTCACACACTGACTCACAGAAACGACTTAGTCTAGTTTTAATGGCGTCGTTGCTTTTTGTAAGGCCTAAACAAATGCTTTCATTACAATATCCAAAAAGCACTATAATCTTTCAATATAATCCATGGTATTCTCTGTTTGCATCAGTTTCCTACACTTCAACATCTCGTTTGAGTGCTAAACCACATCAGTCGCCTATAGACAAACGTGAGTACTATCTTTATATATATATATTATATTATATATATATATATTATATTATAATAAAAGATTTAATTTCAGGATTGTACAACTTCAATACTACAAAATCTTATGCTGCTGAAATTTGGCACACCTCAGTAGATGGATATTATCTGCAAAAGGTGCAAATTTATGACATTATGTCATAGCTAAAACAAATAGAAAAACATATAATAATGTATTAATAGCATACACGAAGTGCGTCTAATACATTGGCCCCAGCACGTCAAGTCTTTGAAGTGTGTTTTTAACATGATTCTTTAGTTTATCTTGTAGAATATAGGTCACTACTGTGGTGCCCACTGCTCTTTTATTCAGTATATGTTACGTGCAAAATTGTGCACCGAACTGCTGAATAGTGCACATTTCTTTGATGTGGCTAGTGATCTTAGGAAAAATGTATCTCAAACTGCAGTTGTTGTTTGGTCATCAGATTTCACACAGTCTGAGACATATTCACTCCCCTTTCCTCACTCGATTCAGGTGTAAGTGAGTACCTGGCTTTAGAGCTGGGGGGACCAGGGCGCTGCACCGCTGGGCAATGACTTTGTTGTGTATTTCATTTGTATTGGTATGTATTTATATGTATGATGTGTATTCTTGTGTTTGTTTGTATTGTGAAAGGGATGTATAACATTGTATGACATTGTAAAGCAATTTCCTCACAGGGTAAATAAAGTTATATTTTGATTTTTTTCATTTTTTTAAAATTTTTTTTAATTTTGGGAGTTACTAGACTTTGAATTAAGTAATCTTAGCAATTATTTTTTTTTGCCCGCCCGGCATAATTTACATTAACACTTGTTGGAATATTGCATTTAGGGAGGATTCCATGTTTCTCCACTTGACATTTGTTTACCACAATGGGTCAGAAACATGTGGGTGGGCTACAGTGGGTGTCTGCGGGGTGATTAATTGTCATTTTGTGCTATTTAAAAATTCCACGTTCGGTCTGTGTCTTTGCCTTTGCGTCTAATTATTGAACAGTGCCAGGAATATGGCAGAGAGGCTCCAGCCTCACGTAGTGAGGAACTTTATCAAACAAAAGACGCTGTTATTGTTCCACTTGATAAGGAGAACGTGCGTTGGTGAGTCAACAAGGAAAAGCCACAATTACAGGGTAAGCAAGGAATGGGAGCGGAGAAGGAAATTAGGGAAGGGATCGTGATGTGGATATCAATCTATAAAGTTGGCGCCATTCTTGCCTGGTCTCATTCCGTTAAGTGCAACATGAATTTGCAATCGGGTTTTAGAGGACACAAAGTTCCTGTGTGTGTGTGTTTTTATTTCTTTTCTTTTTTAAAGGGTTTTTCCCTGTGTCATCTTTGTGTGGGTGGAAATTAGGGGTGGCGGAGCTGAGCCGTATGTCCATCGGGAGCAGGGGAGAGAAGGCATGTCTAACCCTCCTACTTCATTACATCTGTCCCCCCCNCCCACCCCTTCTCCAGTTCTTCTTTGATCCTAGTTTGTCTTTTTAATCCGCTCAAATATCGAACTTGGACTGTCAAAATCTAGGTTCCAATAACTTATACAGCTGTGTGTTTATCACCAGTAAGTTTGACACCTGCCCACTGGTACAAACTTAACCCACACAGTTCATGAGAGTTTCTCACGAATTTGATTTCCCTTGATTACGAGGCACACCTTTGGATATTCTCATAGTGATGGGTTGTGAACCGTGATTATATGACCAAACATTCCCTTTGTCATCGTGTGGGAACGTGGGACTGTTACAAAAGAGCTTGACGGTTTGCAAAGATATTCCGAGCACAAATGAACAAGATTTTAGCTGAATTATTAAAGGAACTACAGTACGCAAGCACTAGTGCATTCTGAAGTGCATCTGGTGCGATAGTACAGTATGTTACTGTAAAGTTTTATGCGGGTCTTGGTAAAGTGAATGGGTCAATGTAATTAATTATCGCGCAACACCGTTAAATCGAAGTGGTAAATAAGAAGACAGAAAAAGAAGAAGATAAAGAAAACAGTGGTGGAACTAAGAAATCACCCTTTGAGGGAAAGGGTACTACCTATCTCTCCTTTCTTTCTCTGCTAGTTTCCATCGGATCAGCCAGAGAGGAGGAGAGAGAGAATGAGAAAGAGAACGATATATATATATA
>JAWQUT010000512.1:0-14333 GCA_033807755.1 Ellobium chinense
AAAGGGGTGATCGAAAGCCATGATTATTTCAGTATTGTCGACTTTTTCTCCCTTCTTCCCTTTCACTTTCCCTACCCTCATGGCGCGTAGAATCGCCTTGATTCTCTTAATCTACACACAGTATCTCTAATTGTGTAATTTTCAAGTTTATTGTATTTTACTTGGTGTCCTGCGAAGGCTTCCCTCTAAGAAGGAATGTTTATCAAGTTGGCATGCTTATCCAGTCTTACTCTGCATAATCATATTACATATGACAGCCTGGAAACACATGTGTCACTTTTCCAGGACAAACTAGAAACTACTACAGCTACAGATTTCAACTTTGGCAGGGGGGATACAAAAACATACTTCAGCCGTCATAACGGCCTTCGATTTTTGCTATTTGGAATCTCTGATTGAAGAAGATCTTCTACAGCTGTTGGTAATTTTGTTTTGGAAACAGAACAAAATTTCAATCACGGAATACGTCATTAAAATGACGTACACGGAAGTATTGATCAGTGAGAATTTTGTCGCTGTTGTTATGCGTCGGGGGACGGGAATGGAGGTGAGGGTGTGGGGGTGAAAGAGTTGGGAAGTGGGGAACAGGTAGAAAGATACACAAGAAAAAAACTGTGCAGCAGATATTTCGTATTCTTTGTCCGACACCCACCCTCAAACCAAATCCTCCCGACTTTGCCGGGACTTTAGGGTGAACCCTCTGAGCCCTGGTATATTGAATTAAATATCCCCCTATGCCTGAACTTCTGAGCTGTTCGATATGTAATCCATACCGGGAATATGGCATAGAATCAGAGTGAAAATTCCCGAGTCATCATAGTATATTATACTCTCTGGGACATGCTGGAGTAATAATCAGGCAACGAGTCGATCACATTGGCCGGGCATTTCTCTGACCCCACAGTAATGGAAACTGAGGAAGTGGTCGTTTCCGTGAAGGACACATCGATATCGGTCACTACGGGAAGCCCCGAAACATCAAAGCTGTTTCCCATAGTTAATGCGAGCGTACAAAGTTAGACAGCATTGTGAATACGAAGCTGCAATTTAATGCTAAGAGAAAAGGGCGCCCCCACCGTGGAAGTAGTCGTAGCAATGAGTAAAGCAGGATAGAAAAGATGAAGTGAATAAAGAACTGATCTGACAGACGGACTTTTCTACGATCGTTGTAAGCAAGGAAATTCGTACAGAAATTAAGTGGACTTGCTCCTTTTGCAATGATGCTAGCCATGTGATAAGTGATGTTGATCGTTGTTGTCTCAATCTGTTAATTTCCACTTATATTTCACAGGATTTTGATATATTAGGTACAGACAACTTGATCTGACTGTTCATTCAGTCGGTATTTGTTTACTATGTTGTGTGATAACACAGAAATAAACTTGAATTTGTACATTTCCAGCAGAATGCCAAGTCATGTCAGTTAAGCAAATTTCTGAAAATCTTTGATTTTACAGCAATTAGTTTTGGTTGTTCCAAGTAAATTTATTCTTCACATACAAAACAAATATGGTTGCTGTAAATTCAACGGTTTGTTTTTTTTTCAGAAATTAGCATAACAAAAACCTGCACCTCTCCATTACTAGAGAAAATTAAACTTTTATTACCCCTTTAGGGAAGTCAGTTACAATGCCACACACTGTTATACATCTCATTTAGTTTACAAACACATAGAGAAACACACATCATACATGCAACCACATAATATTACAAATGAAACACATAACAAAGTCATTGCAGGTCTGCCGGGGTGCAGCACCCTGCTCCCTTTCCCCCTTCCCCCCCCCCCCCCCCCNCCCCCCCCCAAACACACACACACACAGCTCTAATTCCAGGTTTTCATTTACACCCGCATCCAGAGGGGAAAAGGGAGTGAAACATCTTTTCCAAGAACATCATAAAGTAAGCCTCCCAGCTCACGAGTCGAACACAAACCTTTGACTTGACAGTCTTCAGTTCCTGCTGCCCTCACTAACATAAAACAAGAGAGGTTTGTATATATGTAGGAGATATTGGTATGCCAATTTGACAACAAACGCTAGTCTTTCCTCACAAAGCTGTCTGGTGTTCTTCCTGAAACTGTCAAATATTGTTTGACGTCAGCAATCTCCCCTGAGTCGCTAGTCTAGACCTTAGTTGCTGACGTGGACTCTAGGAGATCAAGGAAACACCTATGAATCTTGCTGTTTTATACCATGGGGTGGAAATTTTATTGCATGAATTGATTTAGGGATCAATTTTATGAGGTCTCCAGGGGCGTAGCAAACTAACGAGCCATTAAGGTTGCAGGAGCCTAATTGGTAAAAAAACATGGACTATCCGAGTCGATAGTAGCAGAGTATAAAATCTGTCCAAAGAAATAATCATATAACATGAAACCACACCGCAAAATTGGTGAAATTCAGTTTTGAATTTGTAAAAAAATAATTGTTGCAGGCAGTGTTTCCCAATGGCTTCAGCGGATTTCATTTGTGCGGACCTGTGATCTGCAAAAGAAGGCCAAATATTTAACCCCTTCTCATGTAATTTAAAATTATGAAAAATTTAACCAAAGGACCCCAACCGTAAATAGTATATAATTTGAACACAGTAGTGGCACCAGACCTGCAGACTTGTCTTGGCCATCTTGGAACGTTCCTGTGGTTCGAGAAGAAATTTTTATTAAATGGCTCAAAGAAATTTTTACAATTTGGCTCCTGCAACCGATATTCACTGAAAGTCCCAAAATTTAAGCGAGAGACTACGTAACCGATTGAAAACAAAAGGTTATTCAATACTGATGTACTTCTAACCCTACCGCACTGTAGGTGTATCCAATTTAATCGTGAAACTACATGTACCCACCAGCCAATCATTGACTCAGTGCTTCATTGTTTTCCAACCAGCGTCACCGCCATCAACCAATCAGTGGCTAAGCGTGGTGGCTGCCTGACGCTATTTAAACTTACGTGGCTGGTTCGAGCCTGTCTGGAATAATCCATTTTTATATTTTTTCCCTCTTTTATTTTGCCAGACACTTTTATTTTTCTTCACTGGTACTACTATATTCAACTCTCGTTGACCAAGGCGTCCCGGGTCCAGCCGCCCGTTAGCTGCGTTACCCAGAGCTTTGGATAATAACCGTTTTGCTTCTTGTCTGCCGGTCGATCAACAGACACCGAGCTGCAAAATCCGACCGCCGTCTGACGCGGTTGGCGCTGGCATGTTAAGTTATTAGACTGTCCCGCTCAGCATAGTTATGTAAAGGCGAGAGCTGGTTCGACCGTAGCATTACAAGTGTTAATATACCGTATAAAATTCTTCTCTAAATGAAGTGTAATTATATTGTAACGTTCCTAATGAAATAGGATGCTTGTAATTCCGAATGTCTTGAAAGAATTATTTTCACTACGCCCATGAAGATTCCTATCTTGAGAGACCTTTAACGTCTTCATTTATTGACATAAGTGATTGACTTATTATACTCATGCTTTGTCTTTTGGTTGTTTTTTATCGTGCTTATACAGACGGTGAACTTGTGAAATTTTACTTTGACGTTTATTGCCAATCGCCGCGGAACCTACCTGATGAAGTAAAATCCATGAGAAGGGCATTATTGAAGTATAGAAAATGAAGAAAAAAAACACCGTTACAGGAAAGAATATCTATTTTTTTTTTCATTTTTGTGCTGCTTTTTAATCCTTTGAGATGTACGATAGTTTGACAATTATTCATATGATTTTTGGTTTTTTTTCTTGTAGGTGAGAATCTGTTCATTAAGTGTCATATGAACTTGATTGACCCCTTCCCTCTCCCCCTCATTCTCTCTTATTTTTTTCCTTCCTAAACATCACTCAACTACCCCCACCTCTCCACCTTCCCTCCNCCCCCCAACTCTGATTCGTCTTCTTCTATTCTTTTCGCGCCATCTCATATCTGGGTAATTCCAGCAGAATGGCACATCAGTCAGTCAGTCAGTCAGACAGACAGACAGACAGACAGACAGACAGACAGACAGACAGACAGACAGACAGGCAAACCGACGGGCGGACGAACGGACTGATGGATGGATTGACGGACAGATGGACTGACGGACGGATGGATGGATGGATGGATGGATGGATGGATGGATGGATGGATGGATGCATGGATGAATGGATGGGTGGATGGATGGATGGATATTGTCGTGATATACAGTCTGACATTTGTCCACCAGTGGCAACAGAACGTTGATGACGTTTTACAGTTTAAAACATAACAAGAAAAAATATAAGTGATTATTGTTTTAATTTTCGACCCTCTCGATACCGTATGCTTTGCCAAACATTCAATAGAGCCACGCAGTGACATCATAATTATTATCGATATTCCATGATAAAACTAATGCGATCCAGCTATTGGCAAGACGTTCTCAAGATAGTCTGGTTTCGTCGACAGATCTGATCAGAGTCTTCCTGATTCTTATTAACAGTGGTCACCATTCAGGAAGCCAGGCAATTCTGGAATGCCTGAGACCCCTGCGCAACCGTTGTTATTGATATAATCAATGGCGAGGTTGCAAGGTTCTCCAAAACAAAAGTGGCCGGCACACCTGGGAATAGAGAGGTATGACATATTTTAGAAGTGGGCAAATTTAATATTAGATCCAGTTCTCGATACCGTCCGCTTGCAAACTGAACTCAATACCAGTATGGTACTCTCACCTCTGTTATGAAACCGTTCTAAAGCTTTGTGTTTGACACCTATGTGCCTATGTAGGCTCTGCTAAATTCCTATCTTTACGCATCAGTATGAAGAACTAACAGCATACTTTATTGATGTTTTATAATGACGATATTTTGTGTTTTAACGGAAAGCCCAGAAACACCCTCATAGGAACATGTATCAAAGTATGTAAGAAACATGGGTAAAATATGAAGTTTAACAACGAATGTTATTGCAAGGACAGTGGTTCTAAAGTCGTTGAACCCTATTGTTGTTTTTTTTTTGTTCTTTTGGCACTATTAACATTTTGTGCTATAACCACTGTGATTTCGGGAAATTTCTCCCATGGAGGTTAAAGAACTTCTTTTGCCCGATCTTTTAACGGGATGAAAAAAAAAAGGGAGATAAATGCATCGTTCAGCACTTCGGTGTGCAAATTTCCATAGAGACTCCAATACTTTATGATATGAGTTGCGCACTACTGCGCACCATATTTTCTACATTACAATCTGTGGGGAGGGGTAATGGCTTCCCTTATTATGTGCAAGACAAAAGAGCCCAGGCTGGACTGTAACAAGTGAGCCCATAGTTAAAACACCAACTGGGCACAATATAGAAAAAATTAATTAAGGATAAATCCAAAACTGAAACTTCATGAAGGAATCCTCGATAGCTTTCAACTTTTCGGATGCGTAGAGTAATTAAGGAACTGTTGGTGCTCAGTTGTCTCGTCAGTGGTGCTCAGTTGTCGTGTTCTGGGGCTCTTCGTCGGAGCCCCCTCCCCTTAACTCTTGCAGCCCCAGAGACGGGTCAAGTTGCTCTAACTACTATCTAGGGGTGACGCGGGTGACAGGTACAGTCTTCACACCTGCCCAACGTGAGAAGCTCAGGCCGATCTAGTCCGGTGACATCGAAGCGGTCATGTGACACTAGGCCCAGCGAGGCAATAAAGTAGCTTAAAGGTCAACCCCGCTGAAATGACCTGGATAATAGCGTCATCGAGCGCAGCCTCTGAGGTTTGATTGTGCCCGCCCTTTGGTATGACGTCAGGAGGCCACAGGTTAGTCACAGTCACAGCCTTGCAGGCGCAAGACGGCGGCGATACAGTATTTGGCCTAAGAAGGCGACGATTTCGACCCAGAACTGTTGCTTGTTTGTTCGAACTACAAAAAAAACCATATTAGAGGAATCCCTGTCGATATGATTAGTCTATATGTATGGAGGGAGTATCTAGCGCATACGCTAGATCGGCGAACTTGATACGCGGATCAATTTACCCAACTTTACACACCAATTACTCAATGATAGCTCAGCCTATCTGCATAAATTTACCATCAGTGAAAAGCTCAATCTATCCCCCTCAATTTCATATCAGTAATATTACATCTCATTGCGTAATAGCCCCTGTTAAAGACCAGGGGGTAGGCGTCGCACTGCCTGCTTCGCCTTGGCTTTCCTTTCGCACCCGTACTATGTTTACAAATGGTAGTGTTGTCTGAATGGCATTTTGCAGTGATCAAAGCTTCTTGTTGGTTCTAAGAAACATGCGATGGAGAGAGTTGAGTGGACAGAAATCATGTTGTCTCTGAGAAAAATACGGCGTATCAAATGAGCGAGATGAGCGAGGATGAGTATTTAAAACATGAGATTAACATTCAATTTGTCTATTGGAAAGTGACTAGACATGTCTCGGAGTAGTAGACGTGCCATGAAATCCCATTGTTAGCATCTAGCATTAAAGTTTGTCAAGTTGAGTGCTGATCAAAGGAAAAGTTAGATACTATACTTTTCAAAGTACCGATAAGGCTGATCTTCTACAAAACGTTTACTTCTAGACTAGACAAAAAGTTTGGGAAGAGGGTATGAGGCGGTGGGAGGTGGGGAAAGGGGAGAAGTTTTGCCTACGGAGTGGCATTATTGAACTGTCACTTGTCAGCAAAGCATAGATCCATATCTATTTATCTTATAGGATAAAATGTATGATATGGTAACTTCACTCCGTCAGTGTGATGATACAGATTTCAGAATATAAATTGGAGGCATAGGAAAGCCTTTGATAGTAAGACAGATTATACGGAAAACATTGTAATAATTGCGTAAGTTTGTCTGTTGCTGTATATCTTTAGGGAACTTTTGGACTCGACTCATTTGAGTTTGCTGAATTTTGAAAGACCAGTATTGAGCTATAAATCCAGGTCTGACAGATTTGTTTGGAAAGGGGAGGGCGTGGGGACCGTGATTTCGACTTACTTGTATTCGAGGAATTCGTGTTTGACTGTATTATCCACTTCATAGATTTAAGGTTTTGGAAGCTTAATCTACCCCCTCCTCCCTCCTAAATGATTTCAAATTCATCTAAAGATCCTTAACTTCATTTTTTTTAAAAATGCATTTAGATCTAGGCACTTCTAGCACTCGGAGAATCCTGAAATGCAAAATTATTCCCTGTTTCCCATCTATACACGTAATGACTGAAAGTATTTTCCATAAATCACAGCTGATTAATATGTGAAGTTTTAGAATTAAAATATTTGCCGCAGTAAATGACTCCTATGGACGCATGCTTTCTTTCACTCGATTCCCATCTATCTCTTTCTATCTGTGTTTTTCTCTCTCTCTCTCTCTCTCTCTCTCTCTCTCNCTCTCTCTCTCTCTCTCTCTCTCTCTCTCTATGACAAGAAATCAAAGAAGGGGAATTGCTGGGCTGGCCCATCTTCCCCCACTCATCCCTACCCCCCCCCCCCCCNCCCCCCTCCCGGGGGCCACCGGCGGGACCCATCACTGTTTATAGCAGCTGACTGAAATTGCACGTAGGTGTTAACATAGTATGAGAAAATAGCGTCGTTCGTATTCATGCTTGAAACAGAAATTAGGATCATGAGGGGAAAAAGATGGGTGGGTGAGAGGAGAGGGGTATAGATTCCACGAAGTAATCATGTAATCATATAAGTCTATACATAACGGAGTAGACTAGACTTTTCTCAAGAAAATGTGCAGATCAAAACAACACACACACAACGAATGATTCACAAATCTTAGTGTCTTTCACTCCGAATCAAAGGTAAACAAAGCAAGTCAGTCGTAGTTGTGGCCTTGTGACGTCACCGAGAGAGAGAGAGCGAGCGAGGAAAACAGGGGGCATGCAATCACAGCCGGTCAAGGAATGGGCACGAGATTTGACTCGCGAAAAAGAGATTAGCACGCGTGTAGTCTTATTAGAATATTGGGGTGGCCTGTAGCGATTGCAGTAAGTAATTGAATAGGTATAGAAGAGACCTGGTTGCACAGATATCGTAGTTTGTCTTATCATCAAAGAAACAACGGACAGCTTTAATCAAGGCTGTGCTTGTTTGGTACCTGCAATTTACTGGAAAGGCAAGCTACATCTCTTTCTTGGCAAAGGGGATATCAGGGGTAAGTTTTTGGTTGGTGCGCGCCAGTCAATGTGAAAAAGGGTGCATACATAGTAGAGGTTTGTTAGAAGTGCGACGTCTTTTGGGTCACCTGAAGAGAAAGTTTGGCATCATGAAGGTACCCATTTACGGTTTTAAATTTGTTAGTGGAACCTTTCATTGTCCTTTGGACAATTGCAGGGGGCACACAAACGCAGCCCAGCTGACGCGGTCAGACGCTTTTGCCATGCTGCAGCAAAGCCTTACCAGAGTGGGTGATATAAAACGTAACGCTTTAGAGTCCATTGCGAAACTTACAAGAGGAACAACTCCAGAATGTTATCCCCTGCAGAGGATGGATCAATGCATCTAATGAAACGTTCTCTATTCAATATCCAGGAGCAGGCGTTGAACGCTTGAACCTGATTCACAAGGCTGCAGGCTTGTATAGCACTGGTTCCAGGCACACAGAAAGAGTTGGCGTTGGGTCTGAAAAAAAAAAAAAAAAAATGAAAATTANAAAAAAAAGATGAGATCATCGGAGGCCAAAAATCACAACCTAGTCACAGGTTTAATTTCACTGGTTCATTGACCCATAGATATTCGTAGTTTATAATATTATGATGTACATTTGGGACTTAACTTCATATTTACACTCTTTGGCTCCAAAGATTCATATCCGTTCTTGATGAGCTAGACTTATTTTCCATTCAACTAATTGTATTGCCACGTTTGATACAAAGAAGCGGAGTAGACCTAGGAAACTGATCCTTACAAAATTGTGTGTGATTAGAAAACAGCAAAGTTTTGGGTGTTGTTATTTTATTTTTATGCAAAATATGTGCCCAGAATCTGACGAGATAAATAACATGCCCTTATTTTGTTATTATAGTATACATTTTTTTATAAAAACGAAGTAGGTTGCATGCCCTTATTTCGTTACTATAGTATACTTCTTAAAGCTAACCAAGACATCTTAAATGGGTACTGATGAAAACAATTATAATAATCTCAGCAATATCCGGGCACTGTACCAAAGATGCTTTTTCACTCCTACCTGCGCGCCCAAATTTGCCCCTGAAGTAAATACAAGCACACCTCTGGGGTCTCAGCATTTCGTTGGGACTAGATAGGCCTAATTGAGGACTTGCACATTAACAATGGGATCTCTTACCGTCGTAAAAAATACATTTATTTTGCATTCAGCGTCGATATACTCTTGTAATTCTAATCATGGCAAGAGATCTCAACGTTAATGCGCAAGTTCTCAATTAATCATAGTGAGGAAAATAACGTATGGCAAAGACACCATTTACTTACTGAGTCTGTGGTATGCTGATACCGAAGGCCTTAGCAAGGACAGAGTCTTCAAGATCAAGTCCAGCAATGAGCTCAAAGTGCTCTCCTCCATGGAACTCATCTGGTCCTGTGGCCATGACGTTATCGTTCTCAAAAAATTCGGGCTCTGAAACAAAATGATAGAAGCTATAAGGTGTTTACAGTCTCGTACTCGAGCAGAATCATTTCATACAAGTATGAAGATTCCAATTCTGCAGTGAGTCGTATTAAGGAGAAGGGTGTGATGTCGTGAAAGGAAGTGGTATGAGCTACCAGGCTCACTGGAAGGAATAGATTTCTCCTCAACCTGATGTCAACCAATACAGTTAGCTTGTTTTTCTTTGACGAGGCTTTTAGCATGAGGATCAGAGCATCTAAGGACATGTCCGGAGTGCTATGATGATGTTTCCGGCAACAAGTAACAAGACCTAGTTTTACCAATGTTATAACGGATCAACGCATATTGCTTGACGGTTGCCATGATACACGGCTGCATAAATACGATCGTCGCAGGTAGAGGTTGGTTGAGCGATGCGTGTTATATAATAATAAAATATACTATTGCCACACTGAACGGAAGCTAGCGCACGGTAGTATACATACTTCACCGCATCACGAGGGTGTCCCTGTAAAGCCAGAAATTTGGCCATGGGGAGGAAAGGGATTGAATTTAAATTTCAAAGGCTTATATAGATGCAAATACTTTGGTCTCAGAATGCGTGAGGTTTACCACGAAGTATAAACTATGTGGCTGTTTCCTGGTGGGCAAGGTTACCCTGCTTACTGAGTGAAAAGACCATAAAAATAAGGTAGCCTGATTTGTTACCAAAGCTCTCAAAATCTAATAGTCTTGGGGCATTAGCCATGTGTCAATATTTGAAGGAAGAGTTGAAAGTATTTTCGCATAGCATCTCTTGATAAGTTGATGTGGGGTATGAAAGCTTAATATGAAGCTAATAGTGGAAAAACAAAAACAAAACAAAACAAAACAAAACAAAAACACTGGCATCTTCATACCTACAATATAATTACATCAGCGGTCAAGTCATTCAATAGTTTTCGCATCTCTTTGGAGAACAAAGAGTCCAGCTGCAATCTCTCAGCAAAATAGCGTCCAAGCCATTCAGAGGTGGATATTCCATAATAAATTCGTAAACCAGTAGCCATATACATAATCTGTACATAAATTGACGTACTGCGTTAACTACAGTAAATACCACAAATGGTTAAGAAACTTCCTTTGGTTACAGCAATGCGTAAACTAACGTAAAGAAAATGCATACGGCCACAGATACCCAATTCTCATGACCTAGAAAGAGCCACGTACAGTTACATTTTGACTCATCTAGCAAATATGGTCAGTTAGGTCAAAAAATTCACGGAGCCGCTCAGAAAAAAAAAGTAAACAACCAAACTCAAAAACAACGACAACACCTGTAAATAATAGATTCGGGTCCTTGGCACATCAGGCACATTCGTAGTTGAGAACTAGCGCATTATTGATGAGATCATTTACCATTGTAAGAATAACGTTATCTCTGCACGCTGAAGCTACTGAAGGTGCATTCAGCACCATTGCACTAGTAATATAATTATTATTCTTACGATCGTAAGAGTTCCCATTGTTAATGCGCAAGCTCTCAAATACCTCAAACAAGTCAACACAGCAAGACGAATATTACGAACTTACTATGAGCACAGTTTACAGCCACGGAGGAACCAGGAACTTGTGGCTGATTTCGCTTCAGTACAACGTCGTAAGCGACAAAAGACGCATAAATGCCACACCCACGTTCCGCCTGCAATAACGGTAGAGCTGCGTTAAGGATATTCCGTAAGCTCCATTTCATTACAACCATCATCATCACCATCATCATCATCACCATCACCATCACCATCACTATCACCACCATCATCATCATCATCATTCAGTTTTTTTCGGCTCTCATGGGGAGCCTACAGTGCAGCTGCCATTTTATTGAATCAGTTGATCCTATGAATTCCAACAATCTTTCACTGCCTATGATGGAGTATCCATTTTACAAACGCATATTAGGAGAAAAAAAATGAATGGAATGCTCTTCAAAGCCATTTATTTACTAGATGACGTTAGCGGGATTCGAACCCAAGAAGTTTTGACCTTATTCCAGCTCTGTAACCACTTGCCCACATTGTTCCACACGATAACTACAATGTAGCGACAGCTAGAAAACAATACCGAGAACAAAAGATAGAGGCTGAATAACTCTCGAACTACCCTACAGTAGAATAAAGCATCACAAGGGCACAAACTATTTCCGGATGTTACTAACAGCCATTTTCTGAGGTTCCAAGATTGGTTGGGACCAGCAAAATGGGTACAAGAAAAGCGTTGTTGTTGGTTTTTTTTTCTCATTTCTACTTTGGTGCAACACTATTCAGATTTGCACGCCTTAGTTCGCTCTGCAGATGTGTAAATATTAGAGTACTAAGCCATGCACAGGATTATACATTTCATTTGTGAATTGGACAATAACGACGTACTGATTTCAAGCGCAAAAAAAGATTGACTGAACTATTATTGACCATTCCAGATCCAGAACATTACTGCGGCTTGTTTATCTTATGAATGTAGTTCCTTATTTTATGTATTGGGATTGCTGCACTTGTTCAAAGCGAATTTCCATAAGGATTAATAAAATTTATCTTATCTTATCTTATCTTATCTTATCTTATCTTATCTTATCAGCTTGAGGTTTCCTCCTGACGTGATTGTTTCAAATCACATAGAAATTCTTCTGCTGTAGACCTTTTCTCTCTATGCGGCCACATCAGTTATAATTATGTGTGATAACACTGGCTAGTCAACAAATGCAGCGACGATCAGCTTAAGGTTAAGCTTAACACTGTGGTTGGCATGGTAGATATTTTTGTAAAAAATATTTCGCAAGTCAGACCTTGGTTTGGTCCCATCCGTCGATTTTTTTTTCTATGTGCCTTACTGGCTTATAACGCAAGCCATGGTTTGGCACGAGCAAAAAAAGAGAAATCATAAAGAGAAATAAAACAAACATCACGTTATTGTCACGCTAAATCTAAGAGAGTAAATTTTAATTTTCTTTTTTTTTAGAGTCGATTGTGCTGCAATATCATGGCGTACTTTTTCACTACGGTGAGTTATATTTCTCTCTCTTTTTTTGTCTCTCTCTAGAAATATATTCTCTGGTGATGGGACAGGGGCCCCAGTTTTTGGAGAAAGGACGCATTGTGTTTCCATCAGGCTATTTTTAGCCTCTTGCAATAACGGCAGTGCGCATCGCGCGATGCCGTCTTATGACAAAAAAGGCACATATGCAATACAATTAAAATTATATTGCATATGTGCCTTCTTGTCATAAGACGGCAGATCGGCACTCTTCATTGTCTTGTCTTAATCTAAACTCTATCTTGGAGCAAGGAAAATAGCTGAAGCCAGTACAATGGGAAAACATAATTTCTCTGATACACGTTCACTGAATAAGGCAAACTCTAATACGCTCAGCGACTTACATCAAAGATCACTTGATTGTTGATACCATTAATATCTTGCTTCACCCTCACATGGTTAACGGCGTCGTTGTAATCTATTACGTAATTTCCAGAGGCTCCATCGGGCAGAAAATCTGGATCTGCTAGAATGTCATACTAGGTTTTGGGGTTGGAGAGGGATAGGTTAGAAGAAAGAAAGATGGAATTTTTAACACAGCTGAGGACAAATAACTTTATAACATGAAAAAAAATATCACTTTACTAAATATACAAGTTTGATAATTCCCTTCAAACAACATTTGTACTACTGAAACTTTGCATATTATACTGTATATGCAAATGGATATCGAAACATCACCCTTGACATAATAGTTTTGTTTTTTTTAGTTGTGACAAACAAAAAATAGGATCTGCGTCAATGAATCGTAAAAACATTTTGGACCATATCAACTATGGTACCACCTGGTATAGATATGTACAGTATATTATATATGTATATATACAGTACATCCACTGTTTATGGGATAAACTGAGACAAACTGCTCGAATGGCATCTGTACTTATCGTGAAAAAGATGAACGGAAGCTTAAAATCTAAATCTGAGCTTAACTGTACAAAGTGTTCCTGATCCACTTCAGGCAACAATTTGTTGTTCTTAACTGTCATTGGTGTTGGTTATACTGTTGTTGTTGTTGTTGTTGTTGTTGTTGTTGTTGTTGATGTTGTTGTCGTTGTTGTTGTTGTTGTTGTTGTCGTTGTTGTTGTTGTTGTTGCTGTTGTTTTTTGTTGAAGCCATGGTGGTTGAGATTGTTGTTGCTCTATTCTAAATGTCATAATAATTTAAATGTGACTAACATACTTGTAAGTAAAACAGTCCTAAAATAACGTCAATAAAGAAAAGATGATAACAGCACTTACGTCGTAGTTACCGTTGTTAGCGGTACCAAAAAATCTGAAGGATATGTCAACAATTGGCCCGTCATCGTAATCCAAGCGGAGGGCTCCGTCTAGTCCGTAGTTGAAGAACTTTCCATCAACCTTGGCGTTGAAAGCGTGACCCTGCAGAAGGTATTGATGAAGAAGAAGATGAAGATGATGGTAATGACAATTTTTTTCTTCTTGAAATTAATTATCAGAACCATATTTAATTTCAATGGTGATGATACTGATAATGATGATAACGATGATGATGATGACAATGATTTGTTTCAGTAGGTGTTTAACCTGATGAAGGATCACTTAAGATTTGAAAATTCGTATTCGTTTTACAATGTCCTTGTGATCAATGTATTTAGATATTTCAGTAAAATGTCATCATTTTTAACTTCTCGAGTTTGGGTTGTCTCAAATGATGATGGTGATGATGATGATGGCTGTATAGTTTAGATGTTCAGTACCATTTTTTTTTGTTTT
>JAWQUT010000512.1:14341-25033 GCA_033807755.1 Ellobium chinense
AGGGGGGGTGAGGGGATCTACTCCTTTCCCACTGGCTCTTCAACATTGTTTAGTAACATTCTATTAGTATGAATTAGCTTTCGCTAAGGGAAGTAATGATTAATTTCCTGGTGACCAGTATTGCAGGAGTTCCTTCCATTGTCTATTTACAGGTCTTGAACACCTATTGTTTTTTCTTCTTTTGGCCCTATTAACATTTTGTGTTATTCTACATAATATACCACTGTGATTTGGGGAAATTTCTTCCATGGAGGTTAAAGTACTTCTTTTGCCCAATCTTTTAACCGGAAGAAAAAGGTGGGTCAACGCCCAAAATTTTTCACAAATGTCTTTCAAAAAGGTCACCTCAAATTCTGATTTAGTCCCCAATTTTTCATTTGGCTAGTTTTACCGCGTGCGAATACATAGGTCTACACATTTTATTTTTTTTATCTAGAAGTCTAAATTTGTACCTGAAACTTTAAAACTAGATGCTTTATTTGGATCACAGCTCATTTTAAACATTAATTTCTACCCTCTGACACTGACTGGCAGGGCCACAAAAAATGGGGTGGGTTGTACACAATGAGTGATTTGCCCCTCTAATAGGTGTCATAAACCTACAGACACATCTGATTTTTTTTCTCTTCCCATTTTCCTAAAAAAAAAAAAGGAACTACCACTGTCTTATGATGTTAGTGATTTCCTAACATTATACCCTTGGCCGAATGGGTCCCAGGTGTGGAGTGATAACTCTCTCAGCCCCAGAGTTGACCCTTTTGGTCATGTGGTCTCTCCAACAGCGAGCATAATATTTCCTGAACATTTTCCTAAGCACGATGTTGGTGCAAATCTAGTTGGGAAAAAAGCCCGTGATTTAATTGTTTAAAATTGAGAAAACCGGGCATTCTATCCATTTTACCCTATATTTCACGAATCTACCCACAACTGCACACAACGTTTGTGCGTGTGTGTGTGTGTGTGTGTGTGTGTGTGTGTGTGTGTGTGTGTGTGTGTGTTGATGTGATAGTATGCCATGTCTGTTTATCATATGAATGTAATTCCCTGTTTCATGGATTAGCAGTGTTCAAAGCAAATTTCCATAAGATTAATAAAGTTTATCTTATCTTATCTTATCTTATCTTATCATCTAATCGTATCTTATCTTATCTTATCTTGACGGGGAACTAATTTTCCTTTCGCAGGGGACAATGACTTTACTCATTTTAAAGTCATTTTACTCTAGAGTGGCAAGCCCTCCTTCCAAGCGAAGTGTTAAAATCCGGTAACTCGGGCTGAGTATGTTTTTTTTTTTTATTTGGCCAATGATAAGTGTTTATTTGGCCTGACTATGAAGGGGTTAAACTGTAGCTTTGAGAGTCAGTATACAGATAGCCGTGCAAGGTTGAACAGAACTGAGAACGCATGAACGCATGAACGCAGTTCGTGAACTTATGTTCAGATCAAGTGAACATGATCTGAGCTAAATAGCTATTTTAGACGACCAATCTGGTTCTAGACTAAAAACTGTAGCTGTTTTCAGTGTTTGACCTGAAAATTTAAATTTCTACCCAAATTTTTAGTTCAGTTCACATCTATCTCGAAAATTGAAACAAACTGCTAATTTCAAAAACCTAGAGGAACGGATGTGATCTGGAAACTACTGAACTTAGAACTGAGCTAAATTTGACCTTAGGGCTTTTTTCTTTAGTGAACTGAAGATTGATCTGAACTGACATTTTTGGTGAACTGGCCTGATCCTGAAGCAGAGGACCTATGAGAAGAGCCATTTTAGCAGTAATGATGATATCAGTGCAGAAGTCGGGCATTAGCTGTACCGCAAACTGAGGGTGTCATAATCTTCTCACAGGGTTTTGAAAGTCAATTAGACACGGGAGAAGTACATCGCTTCTAAAGATGACAAAAGAGGGGCAAGCAAATTTTGAAACTTCCATATTATATTTTTTGGTAATCAGGCCAATGGCTTCTTAACTCATTTCTTATATCAATAGAAAATTTAATTTAGAACTTGCGCCTTTACGATGGGGTGTCTTAAGAATTACATTAGTGCATTGGTGCTGAATGCATCCTTAGCAGCTTCCAACATTCAGAGTTAATGTAATTCTAACGATGGTAAGAGATCGCATCATCAATGCGCAAGTTCTCATAATATTTGAAAAGTGGCTACTCACCACGAAATAGCAAGTTCCTAGTATGTTCCTGTTCTGATCCCACAGCTGTGTGGTGAAATTTGTCAGCTTGAAGCGACATGGATAAGGAAAGTTGACACGCTCATCATTATAATTCCTTAGGCTTGGGTCGTTTCTCAACTCGCAGAATCTCTGATCTGTTTAGAACGTAGAAGAGAAGAGTGGAGATACAGACTTGGGAGTGAGTCAAAAACGGACTTAAAGTCAATTTTGACAACAAAATGGCATGATATTTGAGAGCTTGCGCATTAACGATAGGATCTCTTACCATTGTAAGAAGTACATTAGTGCACTGATGCTGAATGCATCCTGAGTAGCATTCAACATGAAGAGTAAACGTAATTCTAATGTGGTATGAGTTCCACCGTTAATGCGCAAACTCTCAATAACGCTTAATGGTTGTATTTTCATGAGGTGAAAAGGTTTCGACCCAATATTATTTTGGCCTGAGATATAGTTGTTTTAGGTTGCAGGAGTCATTTACCCTTGCAGATGAAAAAACAACATGAGACATTCGTGATTGGAAAACTTAATGTACATTTATATGTCTCAAACATGTTCAGAGCTCAATAACTCAGTTTTCAGCGTATCTAGTATTACTACCAATCTCACTGGCACCATCACCACCACTAACGCCATTATCACCATCAACACAAACTATCACCAACTGTCATCACCACCGCCACCACCATTATCACAATTAGCACCATCACCACTATTACAAACACCATCACCACCATCATCAACACCGTCACGTCACCACCACCATCACAATCACCACCGCCAGCTCTCACTACTTCCGCCACCAACATCACCACAACTGTCACCATCACCACCACTACTGCTACTTCAACCACCATTACTACCAACACCACCACCATCAACATCACCACAACCATCACCACAAACTATCGCCACCACTCACCGTCACCATTACCGCCAATTACCACCTGCACAATTATTACCACCACTACCAAAAACTATCACAACCACTATCATCACCACCATCACCATCACTTTCACCACCATCATTATCAGCACCACCATCAACACAAACGATTACCACCATCAATTGTCACCACCACCACCGCCACCACCACTATCATCATTACTATTGCTATCACCACCATTACAACCACACACTGTCATCATCACCACTATCATCACCATCACCACCATCACGACAAACCATCACCACCACCAACTGTCACCATCACCACCATCACGACAAACCATCACCACCACCAATTGTCACCATCACCACCACGATCACATTAACTGTCACCATCACCACCACTACTGCATCCACGACCACCATCACAATCACTATCACCAAAGATGATCCACAAGGACTTACTCCGTCTGTAGCATTGAAACTCGCCATCGCCCTGTTCCCAGGGTGGATTGATACACTCACATTCATCGTTTACGCATTCGGCTCGTCCATCAATACAGATTCTTCCACTAGGTCCGCATGGTACACCTGGGAATGACCGTTAGTGTATGGGTGGTGGTGGCGAGGAGGAAAATGGACTGCGTTTGTAAGATCCAAAGAGGCCATCCTTGTTTTCTGTAGGTGCTCTTTAGCAAAGGAAGTATCAAGGGTATGTTTTTGTTTGTGTGTGCCAGTTACAATAGTGAAGAGATTTGTTAGAAAAATGACGTCTTTCGCCATCACCGGGAGAGAAAGCTCGGCAATATGGCGGCAATCATCTGCGCTATAAAATTTGTTAGTGGAACGGTCCTGTCAATGGCCTAGCGTCGGAAGGATGGCAAGATTCGAAGGTAGCAAATACCACTCTCAAGTCAGTGCATTATATCTTGTCTCTTCCGCGTTCGTCGAGTCATATCGGCTTCCCTAGAGACTAGTGCTTCTTTTGCTAAGGAAGGGGTGTGGCAAGCCTTTTAGCGACGCCACAGGGACCAAACAAATGCAGCCATGGTGTTGTATGAATGTCAGTGATGACTGAAATCAAGTGAAAAAATCGGAGCGGCTGAGGGCTGAGTGCATCACAATATGTAGTGTTTTTTTAATTTCTATGTGTTCTTTAAGATTTATTGATTGTTGTGCATGGAAATGGCCAGAAAGGCCGACAAATAAAGAAATTTTGAATCTAGAAATCTTGAATCTTGGTGAATTTGTTGATGAAGTGTGGAAGGCAGTGGCAATTGCAATGAATGTGATGTTGGTTTTGGTGGAAGAGTCGGTAAAGAATGCGACCACGGAAACAGCGATGATAATGGTGATGATAACAATAAAAATGGTGTCATTGATGATGGTGGTGGTGATAATGGTGGTGGTTGCTGTGATCATGATGGCGGTGGTGGTGTTGGGCGATAGTGGTGGTGGTGGCGGTGATGGTGATGATGGTGGTAGTGGTGGTGATGGTGGTTGTGGTAGTGGTGATGATGGTGTGATGATGGTAGTGGTGATGGTGATGTTGGTGATGAAAATGTGATGATGCTGATGACAATGCCCATGGTGGTGATGGTGGAGAGGGTGATATTGGTGGTAATGGTGAACGTGGTAGTGATGGTGTATGAACTTAGTTGTAAGAGTGGTGATGGTGATGATAATGGTGATAATGATGTTGTGGTGGTAATAGTATTTATGATGCTGGAAACGTGGTGATAGTTGTAGTAGTGATGTCGTCACAGTGATGGTGATGAGAGTAATTATGAAAAATTGGTCATAGTTAAAATAATTTATGATAGTGATGATACTTAGAGTTATGAACCAGTTTTGTGGGTAAATGGTTTTGAAAGTAGCAGCAGTGTTGAAACCAGGACAGCAGGTGTGTAGATGATAATGTTGGAAATTAAGCTGGGCATTCATTCATTCATTCATTCATTCATTCATTCATTCATTCATTCATTCATTCATTCATGGATAAATTTACTTTTGTCTTACCCTCAACGTACTGTCCTCGCTCAACTAGTGTCCAGAGCACCAACACAACAATTATCAGCTTCATCCTTGCTGGTAATAGAATCAATCAATCAATCAATCAATCAATCAATCAATCAATCAATCAATCAATCAATCAATTCAGCCCATGGACCGATGAGGCACGTACGAACTATACTATCTCTTCTAGCGTGTATAGTTCTGAATAAATTACTCATCATCAAGAATGATTGCCCTGACAGATAGAAATGATGAAGATTGTTATGAAAGGGTAGTTTCATTGTACTAGACATTACAGTGACATTAGCGAATACTGAGCTTCCAGGAATCCCATTAGAGTTATTGTAAATTCACAATGTAAAGTATTCAGGTATTGAATTGTTATTCAATATGAAATATTAGTACATATAATTCCAAATAACAGCGATAGTTAGAGGTTACGATTTCAATTTTTTTCCCTTTTTTTGACGTTGTAGGTACCTTAGGTTCCCTGAAAAATATATATACATAACATTTACGCTTCCGAAAGCTAAGATATTCCTTGACGAAAACATGTCTTCATTCTGGTGATTATGACTTTTTTATTTGTTTGTGACATGATCCAACTTTGTTACCGTACCTACTCACCAAGCAAAGTGAAGTACGATTTATTTCTTTTCAGCAGTCTTGGGAACTCTACCTATGGAGGTATTCGGTCAATACACGTTTGAACGGTTTGAGTCTCAATATGATGGCGAATTGAAGGATTATGCGAAGAAAAGCACCTCAGTAATTCAAGGACTGGTGTTTAAGATTTAAGACGTTAACTTTTGTGTTGCAACTGACTGACGTATTCCACATAATGCGAGACCCATAGAAATAAGGGATAACAACTGTGTCTAAAAAAAATCAGCTGCATCTGATCCCAGACGGAATCTTCTTTCAGTCTATTAAGATTGACGTGGCGACCTGACGAACGAGCTGCGCATGACAAAATTATAAGAGAATTATGCTTGTAAGGTTGGTTCATGGTCTGTTCCATAATCCCCAAGACCTGTGCAACTTCTCTGCACGTGGCAGCAACAACAAACATGTCTATTTAATGCCAAATGATATGCGACGCAGATGAATTTGCAATTTTCAAAGATTCGACATTTTTTTTTTTTTTTGTATAAAACTATGAGGTATATCGATATGATCCGGTATAACCGACTTAAACAACAAAAACTCGTTTTTACTCACCTAAAAAGTAGTCCGATGGTCCGTAGGAAGAGTGTGGCGAGTGAAATCTCCTCTGATCCGATGGAGACGATCCGGTGACTGGGACTCTGGAAGGTCTATCAAACACCAGTGGACGCTTCTCTTTTATACTATGCTGTGGGCTGATCTGATGACCGTAAAAGTCTAGCACATGAATTGATTGAAAGACTCACTTCATTAGATTCTCATCTTGAGTGACCATTAATGTCTTTCTTCATGAGACAAGTGATTGACTTATTTACACTCATATGTTGTCTTTTGTTTTCTCTAGGGCTCCCTGCTTGCTTACTCAGACTGGTAAAGTTGTGAAATATTACACTGACGTGTATTGCTAACTTACTGCAAAACTTGTCCGATGAAGTACATGTAAAACCCATGATGTGGACAATCATGAGGTGTTAAAAAACAAATCGTTATCTGAGGATTTTTAAACATGATTTTTGTGCTGCTCTTTAGTCGCTTGAGATGTACGATAGTATGACAGTTGTTTATGCAATAGCACCCATTGGGTGAGAATGATGCGGACCTTGCACTTTGAAACTGTTCACAGATTGTCAATGAGGGAAGCATTCATCTCAATATTGAAATATTGACTATAGTCCGTTCACAAATAAATGAAGCAAATTTTCTCCAGTATCTGTTCTCATAATGAACGGATTGCTAACTTGTGCATGGGCTTCTAAAGTAAGTGGCCCTAACGTGTTTCCTCGTTCTCCAGCATTCGTGGTGACAGGTTTCCTAACAACCACTAGTAAAAAATCCCAACTAGATCTAGATCTAGAACCAGATCAAACATTTCGTGGTTTTGTAGCGATGTGACGTAGAAATGAAAACATCAAAACATCACTGTAAAATGGTTATTTGCATCAGCAATCCCGATATGCATAAACTGCAGATGGAAAATTAGAATTACATAAAACATCTAGTCTAGCCTAACTGATAATCCTCTCATCTGCAAAGGAAATACTGTATCATAATAAAGTTTGCATTTGTGTCATGCAGGATTTTGTAAAAGACTCTTCTTTCCGCACTTTGTCAAAATTCACAAGTTTTCTAGGTTGAGCTACGAAGTTTTTGACATATCCTCGTGTCTGCACTGCTCTCATTTACTTTTGTCTCAACGTAACTCGCGACTTGTTCTCCTTTAGACATTTTCGATTGTATTGAGACTTTCACTCTCTTCGCTTTTTGTCTTTAACTCTCTCACTGTGGCTCAATTGGTCTTTTACTACTGTTGTTTCATCGTTCACTTCATTTCTTCTCCAGTTTTGCCTGAGTCATATCTCTATCTCTTTCTTGCTACTCTTCTGTGAATGTTCGTTTTCCTTACATGCATTGCGATGTTCATACATCTTTCTCTCTTTCCGTCTTTCTTTCTCTCTCTCTCTCTCTCTCTCTCTCTCTCTCTCTCTCTCTCTCTCTCTCTCTCTCTCTCTCTCTCTCTCTCTCTCTCTCTCTCTCTCTCTCTCTATTTTTGACTCTCCGACCTCTCGTTCTGCTTTTTATCTTCATTCCAATTCTTTTTCCAATTCTTTTATCCCGAACAGTCTGCTCATTTTCACATTCTCGGAGTCTCGGACCTGTCGACTCGGTGGAGATATGACTTTACACATCACCGCCCTCTCAGGTAAGTGGAGCTTTGCTTTTGTCTAGATTTAGTTAAATTGTGTATGAGCTACTGAGGTGAGTCGCAATAACCGTCTCTCTGTTTCTATCTCTCTCTCTCACAATCTCTCTCTCTCTCTCTCTCTCTCTCTCTCTCTCTCTCTCTTTCCTCTCTCCATGTTAGTCTCTCTCTCTCTCTCTCTCTTTCTCATTCTCTCTCTCTCTCTCTTTCTCTCTCTCCCGCGCGCTCCGTGTGTTCCAATGCTGTTAATTTTTGTATATTGGATAATAATAATTGAATAAAATGTCAATATAAATGATTCCAGTATGTGTTATCTAAACATGTCATTAGGACGGTATCTTCTGAAAGCCAGATTTAAATTCCAAGCGATTTAGTGAGACAGTTGCGAAAATATCGTTGTCAATAGAGAGGCAGGGCTATGCTGTATACTAGTTTTCCTCTAGGTGACGCCAAAAGTAGGCCATGGACACCTTTTAAAAGAGGGTGATTGCCTGGACTGTCCATTCCTATTACAGTATTTAGGCTATGAAAATAAGTGATAGTGATTAGTGGTTCAGAATGCAACCGAAAAGCCAAGATTTAGATGTAAATAAACTCATCTCAATTTCAATGACAAGAATAGCAGATGTAGCTAACAGTTCCGTGGTATATCTCTCAAAGAAAAAAATAACAAATCACAGTGCACGAAAGTATCTCCTGCCGGCTGTATAATCACAATGTTCCAGTTACACAAAAATTTGCCACAATAACATAAGCTTTGTGAATAAACAGTCACATTTCCATCACTTCTAGATAACACTAGATCTAGATCTTCGTCTAGCCTAGCAGTAACGGTTCCACCTCTCGGTACAGACAGAGGAAATACACCAGCGTTATAATGGCGATTTAGGTATCAAAGATCACTTCTGGTGGTTTCAGACCACTTTTTGCAGGACTAATTCATGATGGAAGATTTCAGATTAATATGCATTACCCTAAACTTGCCTGCAGCAAAATGACACTGGGCTCCTCACCACGGAAACAAGGTAAATATGACACAAATCTTGATATAAAAGTGTGTCAAGATGGGAGACACGGGATCGGTACTTCTGGGTTTTTTTTAGGTCTTTATCTTTCATGACTTCTCATTCATCTTTTCACACTCACAGGAATCAGTCCGGTTAATATTATTTCCTGTAAAAAGTACTTAAATTATTGTGCACTGCGTTTCTTGGTAGAATTTTACTAATGATTGTCAGTGTTTTCAATGTCTGGAGCTACTTAATGTTGTGTAATATATGATTCATTCCGCTTAATCGCGAGTGATGAGTTTTCTGTAAGACAAAGGCCCTTTGAAAGGGTGATAAATGACTGGGGTCCCATCCCAATGTCTGGAATATTCTTGCCTCAGTATAAATTCCGAGGCAGGAGGTTTCGTGAAAATGTCTTCCGAAATGTGGACATTTTTTGGAACTCCTTCTACGGTGCAACGTGGCCTCCTACTTTGCAAGCAAAGTAAGACAGCCGGAGCTTGCGGGACAATGTTTCCGTCTCGAGTAAGGAAGCAAATAAATATAATGAAATGTTGCTTTCCTTATTTTTCTTGGTTTGTCAGTGTGCTAGTATTTGCTAGTACACCTTGATCCACGTAGAGCTGTGTGATCAAGTGAATATTCAAGACAACATGGTCGTGAGTTCGATTCTCTTGGGAAAGGGTGCCATTCATATTTTCCTCAGTCCATCTGATTGTAGAACAGGCGCTGGCTATTGGTTTGAAAAGGTAGTCTCCGAAAGCACGTGATTAGTGCCGGTAAATCGGTAGCTGCACTGTAAGCTCCGCAGGGAGCTGAGAAAACTACTAAGTGACATGTTCGGCTGGGATAATAACTATAGGAAGTAGCTGAGCAAGCATAGTCTGGATATCAGATTTATAAACCTTATTACTATCATATCAAGCCTTCCTCGCTTCCGCTCCCTGTGTAAACTTCTACACCCCTCACTGACTTAACAAGGTATATATATATATACATACAAGCATAATTACCCGTTCCATGAACGGATAGGTACATATATGTGGATTGGGGAGAAGGTTCACAGGAAAGGAAGAAGAAAAGAGGTGACAAAGACAGGACTGCAATACAGCAAACAAAAATAACATATGATTTCTTACCCTAGATGGCACAATTCATTGTAGTACTTCAGTATAGACAACATTCCTTGTCCTGTTGTTCGCAGCTAAGTAAAAAATTGAATTGTTCTTTCCGGTCCGTGAAAGAGCTACATACAACATTCCGCGTGAGAACACAGGTGTTCTCAAGTTCAAGCCTACTGTCTCCAGAGTCTGTCTTTGGGACTTGTTGATTGTCAGAACAAAACAATGCTGAAGAGAAAACTGTTTCCTCTGGAATGTGAAGGGCAGAATGGTGTCAGTAGGCTGCAGGGTAATCCTCGGAATCAGATGCCTTTCTCCAGAAAACGGGCCAGTTGTGATGGCAATTTCAATTATGTTGGTCATTGCTTTTGACACTATGCACCTGGTCCCATTCACCAAGCGCGGTGGATTCAAGGAGCGCATCAGCATCACCGGCATGCCAACTTTGATCAGAAGGACTTGTGCTGGAAGTCCAGGAAGGTGAATGGAGTTTAAAAACTCAGGTGGGTAGTACTGTCTCTTCATCACTCATAGCTGTGTTAATGGAGCTGTAGAGCACTGGCTGTCCAGGTGCCATTTGGGACATTTTGGCATTGAT
>JAWQUT010000512.1:50061-78272 GCA_033807755.1 Ellobium chinense
CACACACGCGCGCACACACACACACACACACACACACACACACACACACACACACACACACACACACACACACACACACACATACACACACACTGAAAGAGAGAGTAGTGCAGAGATATGTTCCACCATGTAAGCTTGCACGGTTTAATATACTATATTATTATAAACTACGATAATAGTTGTATACGGTGCACTCAATATCGTTTATCTTAACTTTTCATGCGATGCCGCATAATTTTATCCTTCTACATTCTATTTGCAAACTTTTTAACCTGCTAAAAACAAAATCAGCACTGACAACTCACCCTCTTTATTTGGTCATCAACTGCCGTCAGTGGTTTGGTTGGTTTCAGGATAAGACCTGTGGTGTCACAGCATCTAGGAAATACCAGATAAGTCACAGGATATAAAATCTACAGAAGGGGCAAAACCAATGGCGTGATGCTGGGCAAATGGAATATTTTCACCCTCTCTTCCAAGCATCTATGTCAATCACACTGGTTGTTTAGATGGATTGGCTAAACTCATCGAAACTGTGTTACAAACATTTCAGTAAAGTAATTAGAAGAAAAAAGAATGAGTGTTAGGACTGGATGATTACTAGTGAAAGTGAATGGTACATTTAAATGTAAAATGAACGAGAACGTTGTGAATGCACGTGAATGTAACAATGCATTGTGAACATGTGTGAAGTTAGTAGTTGTAATGCTTAAAATGTCTATGTGCTGTCCCGTTGCATACGGTATTTGCCCATGTACCACGTCTGTGGTCTGGGCTTATTCATAACAAACTTGTTAAACATGTTATTATTGTGTCCTTATGATGGTAGGGACTTCATCACATAGCAATAGTTAGCATAGACGGATCAGAAGCTGTTTGACAGTAGCAGCAACAACAATAACAACAAAAACAACTACAACAACAATAAAACAGCTGAAGGAGAAAGTTATGAAGCGCGACACAGTGACTAGAACTATGGCTATGGGTAAGTAAAGCAAGGAGCGTTTAGATGCATCAGCGAGAAATCAGCTAAATCTAGTTTCACAACATGATGGAGGGATGGTTATTTAATGACAGTGATGAAGCTACCAGGACCATATTTTAGAGTGCAAGTGAATAATGCTAGCAGCTGCCCGAAACTGATGCCAACAGGCCGGTTTGCCTCTGGGTCTGAGGTGGGAAGAGGGTTTGTTGTTTACAGATTGGTACTCAAAACATTGATCCATATGATCTATTGAAGAGCTTAAGGATACCTAAGAAGCAGACGATCAAATCCACAAAATTTTACAAATTTAAATTTTTTGTATGAGGGTTTGGTGNGGGGGGGGGGGGGGGGGGCGGCATCCTCCATCGATATTTCTTTTTTTTACAATGGAAGCTCTACGACAAATGGATACCTGAAAAGCAGACCGGTCTAACCCACAATTCTCGAAAGTTCTGAAGGGCACAAAACTTTAAATGTGATTTTCTCGAAAGTGAATCTGTATCCAATGGATTAAATCCGTTTGCTTCTCAGGTATCCTCATCTCGTCACCACGGTACAGACTGAAGCATTCATACCCTGCGAAGCCTCGCAATAAGTGCTGGGATCAATTCATCAAACAAAACACTAATACCGATTTCTGATCAATAACATATTTAACTCCTCCAGACATTAAACATTTAAAATATAAACATTTAAGAAAAAGATATTCCTTGGATTATACACTCACAACTAACCTCATAAGCAGTGTCTTGTTGATGTAGCCTATTCCATCTCCAGGGCCTACTGGTCCGGTGCTCAGAGTGGCAATGGCGTGGTTGAGTCTCGTGCCTGGCTCGTGCTTGTCACCTGCTCTTGCACACATGATGGAGAGAAGGAACGGAAGAAAGTAAGAAGAAGAGTCATTGTATAATGTTATGCGCGATTTGTAAAAATGCGTTAATCAAGAAAGCCGCGACAGTTTGCATTATACTGAAAAACGCAGACATTTTGCAAAATTTATGTACAATGCAGAGATGCTACATTTTTCTTGAAAAATGCAAATTTCAGCTGCGTCTTTTGCGACAACCGCAACAATGGATCTGGCGTCCAATTTTTTAAAACGGACTTTTGTACTTTTCTCAAATAACTCAACCAGATGTACAACACTTGTTACAAACATTATAATTTAAAAGATGTTTCTTTGAAACCAAATCACTACTGCCATCACCGTTTAAACAAAGAAACCAGTACTGCATGTTCACTTAATACATGTCCTTGTCCTGGTACCTATTATTTTGTGTTTTGCAGTATTATGTGTCAGTGATCTTAAGTTTGACAACTGGTAGCGACCCTCCTTGTTTTTAGTATTGAGCACTGTTTCTTAAATTCGGATCGTGTAAAGTCACCTTGGATCATCCTGCATTATCAGGAAGTAAACTGTATTCGTTGACCGGCTGCTCAGTTACAACCAGCATGTGTGAAGAAGTGGAGTATGAAGAAGTGGAGTGTGAGAAGTGGAGTGTGAAGAAGTGGAGTGTGAAAAAGTGGAGTGTGAAGAAGATGTCATCAATATTTGCAATTTTTACGAAAAATGCAGCAGCTTTGCCTCCTGCAAATTATCAGGTCATCGGTTATATCAAAACTGTAATTAAGTTACTTGGATAACGAACAAACCTCCTTGTACTCGGGAAAAACCCATGCATGGCCAGCCTCCGCTCCAAAGACCCAGCGAAGAGTTTTGGTGTTTGTTCTTCCAAGGGCGATGTGATTGGCTAATATCTTATACATCTACTGTCTGTTAGCCCTAACTTGATGATCTGACCTTGTGTCAATTCAGAGGGTCTGAAAGTTCTAGTCCAGTTCACCATCCTCTCAGTCATTATCACCTTGGATTTTTGACATAGTTCTGACATTATTTCAGTCGAATTTAGTCTTATGAATACCACGTGATTTTGACGTTTTATAACTTCATAGACACTTAACCGATCATTAATAAAGCTAAATCAGCCAGTCAGTCAGTCACTCACTCAGTCAGCCAACAACAGCAACAACAACAATAACATCAGCAACAGCAACAGCAACATGCACAACAACAACAACGATAACATCATCATCAGCAACAACGACAACATTCACAGTTAGTCGATCACCACCAACAAAAACAGCTGCTACAACAACAGCAACAACAACAACAACATACTGACAAAGGTAAATAGTAATAGAGCACTTACCGTATGGACTCCTTTCCTGGTTCTCCGTAGTCCAGTAAGTGTCCTTATACGGCGCTACATGCAAGGCATCAGTAAACATAGAGGTTATTCCAATATCCCACTGGTAACCTCCTGGTTGATAGTCATCGCTGACACGGGCCTAGGAAATGTGTGTTACCGAAAATCAGAGCAATAAGTAGGGGCTCTTCCATCTAGAACTAGGAAGAGGTGTTCTATTTCTCTTTCTATTTCTGACCCTTAGACTATGGGGAATGTGTGTTACCGAAAATCAGAGCAATATCTAGGGATTCTCCCATCTAGGATTAGAAACAATTGTTCTATTTCTCTTTCTATTTCTGGCACTCAGATTATGGGGAATGTGGGTTACCGAAAATCAGAGCAATATTTAGGGGCTTTTCCATCTAGGATTAGGAGCAGTTGCTCTATTTCTTTTTCTGTTCCTGGCCCTCAGACTTTGGGAAATATGTGTTACCGATAATCAAGGCAATACTGGGGGGCTCATCCATCTAGGAATAGGAACAGTTGTTCTATTTCTGTTTCTATTTCTGGCCCTCAGATTTTTATTCGCTTGCTTTTCTATGTATGTTTGTTGTTTCAGTTGTCAAGCTCAAAACGGTGACCATCTTTTAAAAAAAACAAAATCATTATATTATTATCTTTTTCAAACGTTTTGTGTCAAATCTAGGCAGAAGCATATAGCTAGGATTAGGAGCTAGGTAATGAATATCTTCAGGATGAGGGAAGACAAAAGACCTCAGTGACAACCCTTAGACATTGTCACTATCTAGACTCAGTGTATGCTATCTCTTTCCCAGTCATGCCCTAGTCATCAACCAAGCTCTGAATCAAGGTTAGAGAATTCCTGATTAAAGACCTATATCGGATGGGTAGAAATTCCACCTTATATAACACTGTTATCTACGATAAAAGTACACATTGCATCCTGTGTGGTCTAATTTAAGTTTGCAGCAAAACTGGAGATCATTTATTTAGCAAGTACAAGAATTCCAAAACAATCATCAGCACGAACCTATAGTTACGAAAGAAGGAAGACGATATGTGAGGGATCAAAAAGGTTTATCCTGAATATGAAGAAAACATGATAGAAAGCTGAAACATACTATGATTAATATTATTTCCCTTTAAAGTCGCCTTGCAAAGTAACACAATTCTGCCATCTATTGATGACCATACAAAGTCCTTCGAGGCGCTGGCCCGTTCTCTGAACATTCAGAGAAAAGACTTCTGGATCTCCCTTCGTACAAACATTTTATCTATGATACACCGCAACCTACGTCGTGGAATACAAATTTATGTGACAGAAAGGCAATAAGTGAATCATCAGAAATTTGTAAGTTTTGTATTGAGTAATAGAATGAACAGTGATTGCATTCAGTATTTGTATCCTTCTGTGACAGAAAGAGTGGAGGTAATGAGTTAGCTCTATGATAACTGATATTTCCAAGTGACATCAGTATGTGTTTACTGTGGGCCATTTTCTACCCACCTGTGTGACAGCTGGTAATTTCTATTGACTATAGTATGTGTCTACTGTAAGTCATGCTCTACCCGCTTGTGTGACAGCGGAAATTTCCAGTGACTCCTTAAGCCATACTCTGCCTACCTCTGTGGCAACTGATATTTCCAGTGACTCTGTGAACCATATTCTTTCTAAATGTGTGACAGTTGGTACTTCCAATGACTGCTGTATGTGTCTACTGTCAGTCATATTTGACTCACCCGTGTGACTGCTGGCATTTCCACAGACTGTGGTATGTGTCTACTGGAAATCTTACTCTACCCACCTGTGTGACAGCTGGGATCTCCACTGATTGCAGTATGTGTCTGCTGTAAGCCATACAATACTGGACCGTGATGTTGAACATGTGGGCTGCCGTGCCCATCTGCATCAGCCAGCGACGACCCATGTACAGGTCATTGAGAAGAACTGCATTTCTGTCTGTCTCGTCATCTAGCCAGTCCTAAATGTGAAATAATATTTTTATCATTATTGGCACCTACTGCATACAACAGCATGCACAATATATACACGTAGTAATCTATATTATAAAAATGGACCAGGGGCTTGGCACGCAATTTTCGAAAGGGATAAACTCAGAAACCGTTGTACTTAAAATTTGGTTGGAACCGTCAACCTGCATAAAATTCGACAGAGGGGATTTAGCGTCATAATCTGCTTACAAAAGGTACAATGTTCCATATATGGGCAAATTTGCGCCGCTTCCCACACTTCATCCTTTTAATGGGAGGTTAAAATTTCGAATTCTGTTTTCTGTTTATTGATGATGCTATGTAATGCGAAGTGGTCGAGCACCGTATCGATGGATAAACCCATAAAAGTAGAGATCCAGTTCACTTTATTGCTACTGCACCGAAGTGATAACGCAAGGATGCCAAGTTTACTAACTATGCCCAGTTCGTGCTTGACGGTATGAGGGCGGTTATGGTCACTTTTAACAAATGGCCGGACAGACAAGACAGATTAGACACTACGTAACTAACTATAGTTTTCCATAATAATCATAATATAATAATCTAGATATTATTTTAAGAGTGTTCTTTGATACAGCAACATTGCAAATGAGAAAGATCGGCTGCCAATCTGCCATGCAGTCTTGACCAGTACCTGTCCAGACTTAACGTGACCTACATGTCCGGTCTAGTTTTGTTTATTATCATTCTGCATGTCAAAATGCATGGCCAAAAGGGTTACGGCCTTGGACTGGAGATTTAAAAGGTCATGGGTTCGATTCCCAACAAAGGTCGTGTTGTAACTGCCTTCAGAAAAAACATTTCATTCACATTTTCCTCAGTCCACCCGTCTGTGAAACGGGTACCTGGCTATAGGCAGTGGAAGATATACCGGTAGTCAGAGTGCTAATGATCAGCGCCTGTAAATGGCCGGGGCATTATATTATGCTCCTCAGGAAGTGGAGAAAGTCTTAAAGTGAACAGGCTGGCTGGGGTAATAATAACTGTGAAGTCGTGTGAGCAGGGATACAAGAACTATAAACCACATTATTATTTGATGATGTTGGTGATGATGATGATGATAATGATGATGATGATGATGATGATGATGATGATGATGGTGATGATAATGTTTATAGTATTTTATTCGCCCTGATGAAGGTCTAGCGACCGAAAATTTGGCAAATTTTACCACTGGAGATTCTTATTAGATTGTGATTTTTATTTGTGAAATTCTTACTCCCTATTGTGTTATAATCATTAAATTGTTTAACATTGACTGGTAGACAGTTCCTTAATATATATTTTTAATATATTGCTTATAATCAATGATGATAATGATGATGATGATGATGATGATGATGATGATGATGATGATGATGATGATGATGATGTTCAAACAATCCCCGAACTGCGTGTTATTCGACTTTATGACGAATGTAGCACCCACCTGCTCATACAGAATGAACCGACCCCACGATTGCGTCATGTTGAACAGGTCAATCCAGAATTGCTACAGTTAAAAATAAGAAAAGAAGTGTAAAGTTGATTCGATGAAATGTAAGCTTTGAAAGACAAAGACAATATACGACAGAATTACAAGCGACACACAATCATCTAATCAGTGGCGCATAAAATGAACAATCTCGAAACCGATTCGATGTACAAGAGGGGGAAAAAACCCACATGTTACGACAGAGGACATTAAAGTTCTGTTCAGAAATGGCAAACTGTAAAATTCGCGAATACTGTTTTTTTTGTTTGTTGTTGTTGTTGTTTGTTTGTTTGTTTGTTTATTTTAACGGCACAGATGCCAGCAACAGTTCTCCACATATCTGACTGGCTAAAGAACGGCACGGGAAGACCAAAATGGAATACAACTCTAACAACATTAGAAGATCTCTGTTTTAAATACCACTACATCTGGTTCTGTCAATACCAACCAGCTCTCAGTACCATTATTAAAACTGTCATCATCTTAAACTATACTACCACTACCATAACTATATAACAACAACCACCACCAATAACAATAACAACAGCAACAAAAACAATAACAATAAGGGCAAACACACCCGGATGTCGTCCGCAGTGACGCAATATAGCTAAAAATAACTGCTCTCTCTCTCTGTCTGTCTGTCTGTTTCTCTCTCTCTCTCTCTCTCTCTCTCTCTCTCTCTCTCTCTCTCTCTCTCTCATTTTTTTTCTTTCTCCTTTCCGGATCTGTCCTCTGCGCTCTCGCTCCTCCTTTTCCTGCCCCATGTTACTACTTTGAACATTTATATGACCCTTCAACACATCAAGAAATATTTATTATTCCTTTGGCTGATATTTTATTTTATTCTGTAAATGTAAGATCTAGGGCAACAGCAAGAACAACAACAACAACAACAACAACAACATCATCATCATCAACAACAACAACAACAACAACAACAACAACAACAACAACAACAATAACATCCGCAGCAGAGGAACAGCAAGAACTACAATGCGTCTACAGCATCTACAATGCTTACAGCATCATCCGGCACAGCGTATCCAGTTTCTTTGTCAATGATGAAGTTGTACTTTCCACCATTCGTTTTTGAGTATGTGGTGTCATTAGCCCTGAGGATAATATTATGGTATTTCACAAAATCCAATACCTGACCAAATCAGCAATAAATGAACAGCCTCACAAGATCGCGACACAGATTTGAAAGATATAAAGCTGGGGACTGGAGATTTGCAAAGAGACCTCAGGGAGTTTGAGATCGACAAGGTCTACTATACTGTAGTTATTTTGTACGGAAGCAACACCGGGTAATGGCGACAGACTCAATGTTTTAAGCTTTGTATGTGCTAATCTTCATGAGTATCAACATCATCATCTTCTTCTTCCTCTTCTCTTCAACTTCTTCTCCCTCTTTTTTTTTTCCTCTTCTTCTCACCCTTTTCCTCTTTCTTTTCAGGCGTTTGACTGTTGACTATGCTGGAAATTTAGTCCAGCCTGAGTGGCTTAGGATGTCGGTCGTCTCTGGTACCACACAGTTCATTTTGAAGCAGAGCTTCACTGGGTCAGCTTCCCAAATTAGGTCCCACTGAATAAACGGAATCTTTCACACTTACCACCATCTGTTATGGCATCCGAAGGGAAGTTTCGTTTTGTCTGATATATACCTGTAATAGACATGAAAGGTTGCAATACAACATATTATGCAAGGGCGACTTGATCACTTTATACATTAAATTATACAATTCTGTATCTCCAAAATGCGAGTTTAACTGCTATTAATCTTACCTGGTCCGTGTATTCAGATTTTGGGTCAGAGTGACAATCCATAGAGCTAAAGAGAAAGTTGTCGGTATAAGTGAATGTTAGTACATAAACATTGATTAAAAAGATAACAGTCACATAGGAGTCACATTAATTTGTCCATCCATCCTCCTTTCGTTACGGTAATCCTCACGTTAGTTTCTGGCAATAATTATGGTACAGTATTTAAAGGGTTATAATGATTAGAATGACTTGAATTCACAAAGACAACGAGTCAAAATAAAACTCGTTCAATTAATGCGTTTAAGAAAAATACGCATTTTGACCAGAATACTCCGTAAGCTGTATTCTAACTGTCCAGCTTTAAGAATAATGTAATCTGACTGGCACAGGCTTGTACTCCTCAGTGGCAGCAAGCATAACCCATAACTTTAGTTAACGCACTACGGTAACCATGAGACACTCCAAAACATTAGTAGTGTTCACTCTTAATAACGCAGTACGTTAACTGGTGGCGTAGAGCAAGAGTGGACCACCCCACATTTTTGCGATGTTGGCGGTAAAGGGTTCTATAAATAGATATTGATTCAGTCTTGTTATAAATATCGGTTAAACTGCTATTTTTGACTTGTTGGGACTTCTAACGCCATTTTTTTTTTAAAGTCTTTACAACTCAGTGGCAACATAAACTTCATACCTCAATTTCTTAAAAAGCAGCAAATTTGGGATGGTCCACTCTTTTGCTCTAAAGCAATCATTAATGCATACGGCCATAGGATTTGACTCGGTCATTATCAACTTACTTGAAGCCATCTGGGAATACATCTGCACGCGGCTCCCAGGTCTTTACTCCGCCCTTATAACCCTTGGTATACCACCACGAGTCGAACTGAAGATATCTGGGAAGAGACACAGCTTTAACTAAACCCTCAGATGATGCAGGGAGAAAACAAAAATACCAAGTCAAAATTCAGGTTAACTGAGTGGAATTTGAAAGTTTCAGTTGTGCACCGATTCTTGCCTTACGTTAAGGTTTTCATTGTGGGAAGTACTTCAAAGAGTGAGAGTCATGCAAATTATTGGGTTTAATAGTTGTAGTTCTCCCCCTTTAGTCCTCATTAGTCCTCAACTCTTTCATGAAGTGCGCTATTCGCAGATTCGTAACTTGCATCAAGGTTTCCATTGTTCAAGGAACTCCTAAGAGCGATAACCATGCAAATTACTGGGATTTGATAACTGTAGTTCTCTCCCTTCAGTCCTTAACTCTTTCATGAAGTTCTTTTGTGTGTGTGTGGAGCACGCACAACGCGTACAACTTGGGACTGACCAAGAGTGTTCATATTAACAGAAATCCGTATTAACCATACACACACCTTTATGACGATGAATGGAGGAAATGACAGAAAACTGAACATAAGACACAAACGGGAACTAAAGCAACCACGGGGCAGTGGTAGAACAACAGTATAATCGCACCCAGGAGATAAAAGTTGGTTACCACTGTCTCTTTACCCCTGCAAACAAATGCAGCGCTCTTCCCTGTCCTCTCCTTTCCCGTCCATCAACAAGATATCTTTCGCTCTCAGTTTTTGCCCTTTGTTCCCATTCCTTTGGTCCCATTTCATCTGGTTCTCTCCTCTTTCCCTTTACCCCCCCCCTCTCTCTCTCTCTCTCTCTCTCTCTCTCTCTCTCTCTCTCTCTCTCTCTCCATCTCTCTCTCTTTATGTAATGTCTTCTCCGCCTTTCATTTCCCTGGACCGGCCCATACCTACAGATCTGCACTCTTCCATACCTGAAAGGTATACTCCCGTTATTGATGTAAGTGTCAACGTCTAGTATGGTCTGTTCGTAGTTCTTGTCTGGTTCAGTGTTGTAGTAATAATAGGCCCCTGAAATCATCAAAGATTCACAGTCTAATCAGCTTAATCGTAACTCCTACACACACACACACACACACACACACACACACACACACACACACACACACATACATACACACACATACATACACACACTCACACACTCACACACAGATACACATCACAAACAGATACACATTTACACACACACACACACACACACACACACACACACATGCACGCATATAACACGCACACTCTCACACACAGACACACACACACACGCACAAAACACACACTCACACACACACACACACACACACACACACACACTCACGCACATATATACAGGCAAACAAACACACACACAGACACACACATAAACACACTCTCACATACACACACACATATACACACACACACATACACACACACCCATACATATAATAAATCTGAAATGAAAGAGTCCTACCATTGTCTGTCCAGTATCCCATGTATTTGATGAAAGGATCATTGTCTCTGATATCAGAGTTCTTGTTATAGAGCTTCGTTAAGTGATCGCCCCAGCCTCGCATAGCCTATAAGGAAAAAAGGGACAGCAAATACTATTATTTCGACCATGCAAAGTAAAATTTACTGGGCAAAGACTATGCCTGCAAATTCACCTTACAAGTCTATTATGTTACTTGTTGCTGGAAATACCATCACAGTGCTTCAGATATGTCAAGAGGTGCTCCGATCCCCAGGTCAAAAGCTGCCTCAAATAACACGTCAGTTATGCCAGCTGACACCAAAATCTGGTTGAGGGCAGTTCTACTCCTTCCAACGAGTCTGTAGCTCTTACCACTTCTTTTCACTACGCCAAGCTCCTTCATACGACTCACTGCAGGATTGTTGTCTCAGGTCTTTTCCTTCTAGCCCCTTAGTTTCTTTTCCAGTTCCTAAAGGACTTATCTACATTATCCTGGTTTGGCGTTCCCCTTATCTGTGCCCTGTGCCCTGCCTGTCAATGTATCAGCAATCTCGTCCCTACGCACACCAGCATGGCCCGGACAGTTATATACCCACGTAACTGCTTAAATGGCTGTGAACATACTTTTTTCTAACTCCCCAGCACGTTAACAAATCTCAAGAGATCTCATTCCTTCCTCGTTGACTTTTTGGGTTTTTGGGCGAAGGATCACTAGTGGCACAAGAAGAGCCTTTGACGAAAACCCTTTAATTTCTAGATGACATTCAATAGTGCCAAATAAATAAGTTCTTACTTACCGAAGGAATGATTTTTTGACAAGCTCACTGTGTTAATTTGGTCAACGCTTCCTTATCTATAATGCAGGATAAGGCTTTCTGGGACTTCTATGTAGAGGACTTAAGACATTTAGCTTTGTAATGAAAACAATATTTAACCTAAAAGCGATAATACAGTTTATTGCAAAAACCTATTGAATTGTGTTTTTATAGATATTTCATAGGAAACTGTCAGTAAGACATAACTACTACATGACTTTTTACAAATGATTCAGTATAATTTATATAACTCTTTTCATTCTTTAGACCAGCCATTCAAGAATGAGTCATTTTGTGTTAATTTGTAGGTAGGGCGCATATTTTTTTTTCATGGACTGAAATGTTATTTTTGGGTAATGAAAACGACTCAAGATTACCTGGTTGATACCCTGGTCGCTGAAGTACACAATAAACCCTATAGTGTACTCTTGTGGAACACTGTCCACCAATCCCATGATGCCCCAGTTGATCTGCTTGGTGATGTCAATACTGCTGGACGCTGCCATGAACTGGCTCATAGGGGAGATAACCATTGCGTTGCTAGTATTGTCGAAAACCAAGACTGGTCCCCCGCTGATTCCCGCTAGGAAGAGGGCATCCCTTGAAAATCTTCAGTAAAAACGAAAGACTTAGTACAGTGCGAAAAGAGCAAAAAAACAAACACAAATATGTTTACTTATGAGGCGAGGCCCCAACACGGGTAGACAGACGCATCCCTCGAAAACCTGCAGCAAAAACTAAAGACTCGTTGTGAAAAAAGGCAACGAATAAACACAAATATGTTTACTTAAAGGCCTGCTAGAGGTAGAGAGGGAGAGGAGAATCGTGATAGGACATTCATTATTTCGAATTTAATTGCACGCGTTAAATCGGAGCGCTATTTCTCCAGATTTTACAAGTAAAGGATTTCATACTGAATAGAAACTCTGAAATCTGAAAACACAATCATCTGAGCTGACGCAGTGTCCACGGCCATTCGTAGGCGAGGTTTATCTTCCGATGAACTAATGCAAGGACAACAAAAGGCTGCAGGAGCCTGATTGGTTAAAAGAAAATTGGACTATCAGAGACAATAGTAGCAGAGCATAAAATCTGTCCATTGGACCGGTTGCGTATAAATAATCATTTAACATGAAACAACACCGTGAAGTAGTAAAAATTCAGTCCTGAATTTGTAAAGAAATTCTTGTTGGCAGTGTTTCCCAATGGCTTCAGGGGATTCCATTTGTGCTCGCATGTGGTCCGCAAAAAAAGGCCAAATTTTTAACCCCTTTTCATTTAAATTAAAATTGTGAAAAATCTACATGAAGGGAACCCCCCCCCNTGCCTGCCCCTCCCCCTTTATAACCGGAGCACAGTGATGGCACCAGACCTGCGGACTAGCCTTGGCCATCTCGGTTGGTTCGAGGAGTAAATTTTACTAAACGGCTCAAAAAGATTTATAATTCGGCTCCTGCAAATCAAAAGGAAGCCAGTGTCTGTCTCTGTCTTCATTCCTCACCTGCCTGCTAGTAGTTCCGTCCAACCGGACATATCACCACCGTAAGCCATATACCCCAGGTCCACTGGCGCAGTTTCAAGTTTGAAACTGGGGAATTTGCTGATAACTAATTCAGACGCTTGAGCTGATGTCTTCGACGCACTGGTTCGGTATCTCTGAAAGCAAACACTTCAGATATGTCTGTTCACACAGACACACTGCTGCAGTGACTGATGATGATGATGATGATGATGATGATGATGATGATGATAATTATGATGATAAGAATTTTATTGGTTTTTTTTTTTCTTCATTTTAAAGTTCGAGAGTGTCTATCATTTTATAAATAATGATGTTGATGATGATGATGCTGATGACGATGAAGAACGCTTTTACATCCATTTACCCTATTGGTCTGTTCATACCCATTTAGTTCATTTTGTATTTAACGAGCCGAGGATCACTTTTAGATCAGAAAATTCATAATTATTTCATATCATTATAATCACTGCATTTTAAATTTTAAATATTAAAGTATAATTCTTCGCTGGTGTGGTCAGCCATTTTTTCATTTTTAATTATGTTTTAAATGATGATGGTGATGATGCTGCTGATGATGATGATGATGATAATGATGATGATGAAAGTAAAAGATGTAGAAGAGGAAGTAGGGGGAGAAGCAGGAGACTGATAATGATGTTGCTGCTGATGATGGTGTCGAAATTGTTGCTGGTGATATTCTTGATGTGTGGGTGAAGGTGTGAGAAGACGGATAAAGGTAAGTATTATCTTTCAGTTCTAACAATGTTTTGTTGTTCATTTCAGACTTATAATATCATTGTAATAAGGATGATAATGTTGATGACGATAAATGTGATCGATGTGTATTTTCTTACGAGATTTTGAGTACCAGGTTGAAGAAAATGACAGGTTTGCTCATCTACAATTATGCACCTTGCACACCGTAGACAAGTGCGTGGCTGGCTGATTGGCTGACTGGCTGGCAGATTGACTGCCTGCCTGCCTGCCTGCCTGCCTGCCTGCCTGCCTGCCTGCCTGCCTTACTGGCTGACGACCTTACCTGAATGAAGATAACCAAAGGCAAATCGGGCTCGGTGTACGTTTTGATGGCGTTCTCCACTATGAGAGAGCCCGCTTGGTAAGTGTAGTTTGTGGCCTGCCATAGACCGAACTTGTCTGTGCCAGATGTACCGGTGGTGTTCAGGAGCTGCAAAGGATCACAGTCAGAGTCATAGGTATAATTGTCACAAGCATTTACAAGCATAATCCTAACTACAAAGTAGATACAGGCACAACCAAAACCTTGAGAGGCACTCAGTAGAGCCCATGCCCCCGCCAACGTCTTTCATTCCCAGTAAAGCACCGGTACAGAATATGAGATGTAAATATGGTGATAAACATGGATTAGTAATGGTTTCGTGTAATAGAAATGTCACATCAAGTTCAGGCAAACACTTTATACGTTTCTGAACTTGTTCATTAATCTTTCATTAGGCATTACTCTCAAGACCTCTATTTCAGACCTACCAATTTCTTTGCCTACCAACGTTTCTTAAGCCAAGTTGCAACTTTTCGAATATTTTATGTAATATAAAAAAAAGATATTAAAAACAAAAATAAACACATCCACATAAAAACAAAACAATATGCTCATCAATAAATTTGTCAAAAACTGAACCATATTATAAACTATTTTCAGGAAATCAAATATAATTATAAAAGAAATATGTGAGTGAGTGAGTGAGTGAGTGAGTGAGTGAGTGAGTGAGTGAGTGAGTGAGTGAGTGAGTGAGTGAGTGATACCTTGAGGGATCCATCCCCGGTTGAATAGGTCTGTCCATCACTGTTAAACTCCGTGTTCCCACTGACCAACCAGGTGATGCCATTCACGGAAAGATTGTACTGACCACCAGTGCTAATGGATATTGAGAAGTTGGAACTCTGAACTCGATCTGAGGAATATGAATATCAAATCACTTAAACCTTGTGCAAGTTAGTGCAAAAGTAAACGTTAATTGTATTGTAATGTCAAGTAAGATGATATTGAACATGACGCACGTGTACTCTTTGAATGATGTAGAATGAACAGAGCGATGACCAAAAGAGAATGTGTCCATAAACACGCAGAATAATGAAGGTGCTGATGATGATGAAAATAATGATTCATGTATAATGACGAGATCATCACTGTAACAAGGACAACGATTATAACAAAAAAAAAGACTGAACTGGATATTGACGATTGTTTTATTCAGACAATCAAACTACAAAAATATGTAGATTTGCATACATAAATGTGTTAATTTCTCACTAATTACAACTCATTTTACGAGCTATGGCGAAGCAAAAACTTAAGGCCATCTTTCAAAAACAGTGGAAACACAAGCACCAGAACTATATATAGCCTCCCTCATACCCAATGCAACAGATGTCCAGGAAAAGTCAGAGAGTAATATTCAGCCTCCGAACTGGGCACTGCGGACTAAATGCCCACCTTCACCGCAGTGAACTCAGTGCTAGCCAGCTGTGCCGTGTGGCATGGCAGGCCAAACACCTCAACACATTCTCCAGGAATGCCCCAGCCTCTCAACCTTGGGAGAGCAAACCTGGCCCACACAAACGACTGTCGAGAGCAAACTCTGGGGGGACCTTGTCGACCTACAGAGAGACAGCGGCCTTCATGGACAAGACTGAATTGATGGCGTGACCGAGTAACGTAGAAAAAGAAGAAGAAACAACTCACCAAATGTTCCACCAAAGATCATAAGAATAACCGGCAAGAGCACTTGTACAGCCATGATTGCACTGATCATTAGTGAAAACACGCCAGCCAGCATGATTTTTTAGTAGGTCACATTATCGTAGAGTATTTAGGTATGTCTATAATTTATCAAGACTAGTCCAGGGGCGGATAGGAGAAGGGGGGTGGGGTGGGGAGAGAACCTAAGAGGCCCAGGCCCTTCTAGACCGTACTACCACATTTAAAAAAAATATAACTATAACAGTTATACAGTATCAGCTGAGAGCGTCCCCAAACTGCTCCTTTTACTTCCTTTTTTCTTTTTACATTTCCCCCTCGGGAAGGTCTAGGCGGGGGTTAAATGGGAGGAGGAAGATTGTCCCAGAACCTCCATAGATTACGGTCCTCGTCCTCAGTAGGCATTTCTTTTTTTAGCCCTCTCTTCCCACCCCACCCCCATCCCACTTCTTCGCTCTCCCCCCTGCCCAGAACATCCTCGAAACCACCTCTTCAAGTCTGTAATAAACTATCATTTCAATGTCATGGAGTAGACAATGTTCTCACCATTTAAAACAAAACAGAAGTATCACCATCGCTCCGTATCTTAAATCCAGATACCACTAACTACTGAGGTGGTTTGTCCAGATAATCCAAATTATCGTACGATCAAAATTATTTAGAGAACTTTGGCGACCCACATAAAAGACTGGCCAAGGTACATTTTGTGGCGCATGGTCGGTTTAAAAACTGCAGTCGACTCCGTTTAATCAGAAATTATCGGGAGCGTAGTAAATGTTGTGATGAAATGGAGTTATAATTATCCAATGACGTGTTATAGGAAATACAGCATTCATTTTTGTTGCATAAAAGCATTGCTCTTAAGCGATAGTTGCTATTAGGCGGATTGTCACTAAGCGGAATCGAGTCGATTGTATGATTATCAAGTGCAGGGTACACTAAGGTCCTTTGTCGTATAATCGAGTACACTAGTTCGAGACATAGGATGATGCACAGACAGACAGACAGACAGTCAGACAGATACATTTATTATACACGGGTAAAATAATAGTGCACATCTTCAGAGTGGCTTAACCTATACCCGGCATGCAAGCAGACAGGCCAACCAATAGTTATTCTCCGAGCTTGTCTCGACTCATTTAAGTTTTGCTTTTCTATGCAGAAGATCTTGAAGATCACATCGATAACATAATCACATAATTATGATCATTCTCGCAGCTCAGTGTACCCCTCTCACCCCAACCCCTCAACTTTCCCTCCTTTTGCAACCCCTCCAACCAATGTCATGCTGCACTGTGGTGATCTCAAAACAGAGACCTGTTTTTGTTTCGTAAAACGATTACATAAATAGTTTTGATAGGTTATCTTATCCCGCCCAGCCCCAACCCTCATCCTCAATTTGAGTGATGGTGACGTCCCTGCTCCTGCAGAAGGCCTAGTTTAGATGCGGGAAGGAAGCCGGATAGTTTTGTATCAGATTTGAATCGAGAGTAACATAACACGGAATGTGAAGATGGTTTTGCCGATCGCTTTTCTCTTTCTCTTGAGCGCCACCTTCGGTGAGTAATAGACTTTCTTTCCGCTGACTTATACTTGAATGCCATTACCATCAACATCATTAACAAACACTATCATCATCATCAAAATCATCATCACCATACACGACCACCACATATCACCACCACACACCATCATCACTATATCAGCAGCAACAACATTAGCAGCAGCAGAAACAGCAGCAACAGCAGCAGCAGCAGCAATAATACCACCATCACTATCACCACCAATTGAAACAGTGAGAGAAAAAAATATTTCGTCACACAGGCTCTTGTACAGAATTTTATCCCACATTCTGAAAGAGAAACAATCACCACAGTCACTTTCATTCTTGGTCACTCTTCCCAGAGGGAGCCGTCAGCTCCAACTTCTCAGTGAGGATAGACCCCACAGGATCCTACAGTATTTGGGTTGACAACACTCCATGGCTCGATTGTGGAGATACCGAGTTCATCCATGAAGGGAAGACATACTCTACATTCGACGGCTCACTCAAGGTATGATGGATGGATGGATGGATGGATGGATGGATGCATGCATGGATGGATGGATGACTGGATGGCTGGATGGCTGGATGGATGAATGGATGGATGGATCGATGGGTGGCTGGCTTGATGTCTGTCTGTCTGTCTGTCTGTCTGTCTGTCTGTCTGTCTGTCTGTCTGTCTGTCTGACAGTTTGGTTAGCAGACAGGCTGGCTGGCTGGCTGGTTGTCAACATGTTTATCTATCATCCGTCACCCAGTCTTATCCATCTGTCTCAATCCTGGCCCTAACATAAAAAAAATAGTGTGAGCTCCATCCCCTTTGCCAGGTCATTTCAGAACTCAGAAGGTCCTGTGGGACCTGTAGAAAACAAAAGACACTGACCGAAATAGTCCACCACTGCATTGTAGAATGTACAAAATTTGAGCACATAAGATTGAAATATTTACCTAAATGATTCTTAACAAAGCCGACTATGACTAGATTCCTAAATCTTTTAAATTCAAGTAATAATAAAGAACTCAAAAACGTAGCAATAGGACTTTATCATATTTTAAGAGAATACGAATAATAGTTGAAGTGACACAAGTGTTAGTTCCCTTTCAGGCAGGGAGATGGAGAGGGTGTTAGTTTTTTATTAGATAGATACGTCTGATCGAATGGGATGTTGTGAAAGTTGTAGCTGTTAACATTAGATGGGGAGAGTGAGTGAGTGAGTGAGTGAGTGAGTGAGTGAGTGAGTGAGTGAGTGAGTGAGTGAGTGAGTGAGTGAGTGAGTGAGTGAGTGAGTGAGTGANTTTTAAGAGAATACGAACAGTTGAAGTGACACAAGTGTTAGTTGTTTTTTTTTTTCAGGCAGGGAGATGGAGAGGGTTGTTAGTTTTTGTTAGATAGATGCGTCTGATCGAATGGGATGTTGTGGAAGTTGCAGCTGTTATCATTAGATGGGGAGAGTGAGTGAGTGAGTGAGTGAGTGAGTGAGTGAGTGAGTGAGTGAGTGAGTGAGTGAGTGAGTGAGTGAGTGAGTGCATGAGTGAGAGAGAAAGTGTGTGAGATAGAAAAGAGAAAGTTAGTGGGATAGAGAGAAAGGGGTGGTGAGACGGAGAGAAAGAGAAAGAGACAGAGATGTCAATGACTAAATGTATGAGACAGTTGTATATAAAATGTATCGGGGAGAGGGGGGTCATTCTTTTGTATTGATATGCCGTATATTGCATATGGCTGGCTTTCGCCTAAACGAAACTTGAAACCTTGAAACCATGAAGACACGCCAGTCATGTGGACCTATTCTACTTCGAAATTTGTGATGTGGGACTGTGAGAATCAGTGACTGAGTTTGAACCATTGCCGGGAAATTACTGGAGTGGTGTCCCTTGCTGTGCTGAACAACGAGACGAAGAGGGGAGTATTAAGCATATAAACTTCAAAACCGATAGCCCAAGAGAGGGCGACGTACTTTTCTAGTGAATATCGTTTGAAGGTTCAGCAAACTGTCGTCACGACAGACAGCTCCTTCCTTCGCCTCACCAAGAACTGCACTTTGTTTGGCCTGTACGGGATTGCCTACTGCTACCTGAGTTCACTGGCACGTGGAGGAAGTCACCCCGCCTTGTCTGCGCACTCCCTATCTTTCCACCGGGCTGCACAAAAAAGGGATGGGNGGGGGGGGGGGGGGGGAGGAGATTACTGGTGGAGGAGCACTGACTAAGATCTGGGAAGGATTAAGTGATGTAATTACCATCGATAGAGACAAATTGATCGAACGGTCTCGTATGTCTCTGTAAATTGGAGGAGGGGGACATCTTGATAAATAGGCTAATTGTGTAAAATATATTCCAGCACACTTAACATGATCACCACAGGTTCAGCCAAAGGTGTTCGTTTTGAGCATATTATTTCGGATTATCAATGAAAAGCTTGCTATTCTACTAATTTATCTCCAGCTCCTTAACACCTCTGGAGAAACAGGACATGACATCTTTGGGCTGTGGCAGTCAACTAACTTCACCTACCAGGCTGGTTCCCTTACTGTCCTGACCACCATCAAGACGTACCAGTATGAACCCTACCTTCCTATGGCTATCTTCACACAGGTAAGGACACACACATAATACATATTCACATACCTACCAATAGCTATCTTTACACAGGTAAGGATACACACATAATACCTATTCACATACCTACGAAAACCTATCTTTATATGGGTGGGGACACACACATAATACATATACACATACCTACCAATAGCTATCTTTACACAGGTAAGGATACACACATAATACATATTCACATACCTACGAAAACCTATCTTTATATGGGTGGGGACACACACATAATACATATACACATACCTACCAATAGCTATCTTTACACAGGTGGGCACACATACATAATACATATACACATAGCTACCAATAGCTAACTAACTTTATACAGATGGGGACACACACAATACACACCATACCTACCCATTGCCATCTTTACACGGATGAGGATACATACACGGTGCAAACCATACCTACCCATGGTTACCTTTATACATGTGCAGACACGGGTTTATCAAGTTTAACAAGCAAGACGGTCAAAATAACATTTAATAAATTTAACAATTCAAACATACCTACACATGGCTATTCTTACACAAGCGGGGACATACATCCTAATTATTATCGTCGTCGTCATTACCATCATCCACACAAACAGAAAATATATGAAGCGCTTTATGACAAAATGCCTTAAATACCAGTGGGGAGTCGTGACAATTGACTAGAAAAAAAGTTCTGTCTTAAACGAAAGATGATATGTAATGGTTAAAATGTGTAAGAGAGATGACGCTCCATGGAATAGAAATATGCATGAATATTAAAATACACCTACTGCTACCTCAAGTAGGCAAAATAAGCTGAAAGATCAAGATGCTTGATACAGCGTTTTGTCACTTAGCCCTTCATGTATCTTTGGACATCCCTTAGTGTATGAACAAACTATAGCAGAAAGACTGATTTACACAATTACCACATGTACTGATTATAACACGTCATACAGGCCCGATTGCAGATGACATGACAGAGATCAGTGTGAGTGTTTCTGGCAAATTAGGCCTAGTATGAGGTCCAATCCTCAGTGAACTTTGTTAAGTAATTAAAGTTCTTATCCAACCTATATTTTCATTAATCTATTTATCTTATTAAGTTCCATGCCCCCCCCCCCCCCCCCCCCCCNCGGAAATTTGTTTCTTTCCTATTCGTTCAGCCATTCATGCACTCATTCATTTGCTCACCGGCTCACTCTCTCATTTATCATTCACTAATTCGCCCATTAGTTATCCGTCAACTCTCCGTTCTTCAAAATTCATTCTATTTTTCATAATTATAAAGGTTATTGGCATCTATTAGAAGGGCAAATTACTCATTTTGTACAACCCAGTTAATTCGCTAATATGTAAATTCCCTTTTTTGGGACCCTGTAAGCTAGTGTCGGGGTGTAGAAATGTGTAAAATGACCTGAGATCTAAATAAAGCATTCAATATTAAAGTTTCAGGTTTAATTTGAGCCCTCTAGAAAAAAAAATAAAAAGCGTGTAGACCTATACATTAGCACGCGGTCAAAACCAGCCAAATGAAAATTTGGGGACCAAATCAGAATTCGAGGTGATCTTTTTTTAAGGAGATTTGTGAAAAATTTGGGCTTTCACCCCCCACCCCTTTTTCTTCCCCTTAAACGATCTAGCAAAAAAAGTTCTTTAACCTCCATGGGAGAAATTTCCCGAAATCACAGTGGTATTTGTAGACATAAAAATGTTAACAGGGCCCAAAGAAGAAAAACCAATAAATAGGTTCCAATAACCTCTGTGCCTCTAGTTTTAAAAGGGACATAATAACTGGAACGCGTTTAAGTTCACAACAACAACAAAAAAAGACTGGACCGCAAAAAGAAAACAAAATGTGGTTTTTTGAAAGCTACTTGTACAAGCCTAGATATCGTGTGAGAGTAAAATTACTTTCAAATTTTCAGAGATACATTTCGAATGCGACGAAAACATCTGCAGGATACTCTGACCGCGTCATCAGCAAATTTCCAAGCTTCAAGATGGAACATTCCTATTACGATTTAGGCTTCTTAGCCTACTTTGATGACCAGGCAGGCTATGCAAATATGTTGTCTGGAAGGTAAAGGAAGTGTCTCCTCACGGGAAGTGAGTGAGTCAGTGAGACAGTGATACTTCATCTTTATTTGATAAATATGGTCTTCCCAGTGTACAACTGCCCTAATGGGATACTGATTCTGAATGCTACCAGAAAATCATCCTGGGAAGCTGCTTTTCACTAGGGCAAACTGCCTTTAGCCGCGTATACTGTTGTTGTTGTTGTTGTTGTTGTTGTTGTTGTTGTTGTTGTTGTTGTTGTTGTTGTCGTTTTCGTTGTTCTCAGCCCTCTCTTGCTCGTCTGCAGGCTGGGTGGATGCAGCAGTTTACAGTGTGATCCTCTCTGATTCTTGAACTCTGGTTCATCTGCTGCGGCAAAAGAGAGAAATGGATGGATGGATGGATGGATGGATGGATGGATGGACGTGGTTGAGAAGCCCAGAAACAGACAGACAGACAGACAGACAGACAGACAGACAGACAGACAGACAGACAGACAGACACACAGACACACAGACAGACAGATAGAGAGTGTGATAGGCAGATAAACAAAGGCACACCACAAGACAGATTTCGAATAAGAGTTACTATCCTTTCCTTTAAGATTTAACAAAAGTGCTCAGGTGCCCACTGGTATAAAAGGGGGGACACTGGTGTTGTTCGACACGGGCAAACACGCAACGATTATCTCCCCTTTGACTCAGTTCATGGCGGCTTCGAACAGCTTGGACTACATGAGGCAGATCAACTGGGGCATCATGGGGATGGTTGACAGTGTTCCCCAAGACTACACCGTGGATTTTATTATTTACTACAGCGACCAAGGCATCAACCAGGTAACCTTTTCTTTCTTGTTTTGTCTTAGTTAATTAGTGTTGTTACTGTAATTCACTTTTTCCAATAAATAAATAAATAAATCAACCACGACAAAGTATGTGATGTTTGCCGCGGTCTCAGAGTGAGGCTAGAAACTTGATGTTTGACTGATGCTTGTAGCTATGGTAAGCAAGCTTTGCGACTGGTAAACAGAGCTGCAAATTACAGTAATCAAAATGCGGGTGATGCTCCCTTATTTTAGCTCTCTGGCGGCTTAGATCTGCCAAATTTAGTCACATGGAAAGCTTGTTAATTTTTGGCTGGAGTTGTCACGCTCCTAGCCACTACTGGTAGGGGACATGCCGACGTGTCATTAGCAACATTGCCATTAGCAACGACCTGCCCCTAAGGGGTTTCCCAGCCTTCTATTTATAGGCTGAGGTCAGCCAATCAAAGTCGGACATACCCTGTAGATAGCTGCATGTTTGTCATGCTGGGTAGCAGGCTCAAGTCTGGCTTTCTTGCATGCAGTGCAAGGACATAGGCACTCAGCCTCCCAAATGAGCATGTCCATGAAGTTANTATTTTCTTAAACTATAAATTATATGTTATGGCACTAATAAAGTATATTTGAAAGCGCTCATTCCAAATAGGATCTGCGCGTTTTACAACGACAGCAACAAGAGAAAATTAAGAATGCAACCAAGTTTACTTAGTAAACAGCCAGGCATACAATCATGCACACATAATATAATAATATAGGATAAATATCAAGGCCGTAAAATATAATAAAATTCTGCTCCACTCTGAGCTATTCTACATGTCTGGTCATCTGGACATCGTAAGCCATAACCCCAGAAATATTATTACTTTCCCTTCTTACTTTTCTATTATAAAAGAAATATGACTGGCTGATATGGGCTTTAACACTGGCTTTTACTAGCTTTCCGAAACAAGATTTGGTGATCTCAAAACAATTACTTACCATTTTGATTAAACCGGAAGTGAGCTTTATTGGAGTTAATTAATTAAGAACGGTTTATATTTTCAATAAGTGTCTGTTTCGGCAGTTTCTTAAAGCTGCTTAGACTGTTGACTTCAGGAATATACAAAGTAACTTTATCTTTAACCTGGCCGTGCGGTTTGTGAGTCGCACTCAGACACTGAAGACTTTCAAGTCTAAGGTTTATGTGTTTGGCTCGCGAACTGGATGGTTTACGTTGCAGTTATCTTGTAAAAGACACTTGACTCCCATTTCCTGACTCCACTCAGGTGTAAATGAGTACCTGGCTTTAGAGCTGGAGAAAACAGGGCGCTGCACAACTGACGACCAGCAATGACTTTGCTATGTATTTCATTTGTAATATTATGTATTTACATGTATGATGGGTATTGTTCTATTTGTTTGTAGTATGAATGAGATGTATAACATTGTATGACATTGTAAAACAATTTCACTACGGGGGTAAATATAGCCGTATTTTCATTTTAAAAAACTTGTATTCCACCCTTTTGCATTGCCAGGCTATGCGAGGCTGGGGAGATACTCTGAAAAAGCTGTACAACAAAACTGGAGCAGCCAGAGACAGTGACCTTACTCTCACCAACATGGGTTACTGGACAGACAACGGTAAGGCGATCTTCCTAATGCAGTTTCCTCTACATGATAATATATATACATTTCATTGCTTGAAAGCTATCTGAATATTATTATCAACTTACACTGCAAAAGGCTAATACCTCTCAGTATCTCTTAAAATATGTTTTTGGCTGTGCGAGTGTTGGCTTCTCATTCTGGCTGTCGCTGGCACGTAGTTTTGCTTTTTTTTGGCTGGTAGAATTTTATCTTTTGCGCTTGGTTGCTATGCCCCTTTGTCTCTCTCTCTCTCTCTCTCTCTCTCTCTCTCTCTCTCTNTCTCTCTCTCTCTCTCTCTCTCTCTCTCTCTTTCTCTCCTTCTTTTTTCTCTTTCTGTATGTGTGTTTGTGTGTCTCCCTTTCTGTCTATGCTTTTATCTCTCTCCCTCTTTGTCTCTCCCTGAAGTAGATTTCATATCTCTTTACCCTGAATTGAAATGTATAACTTTTGAAACATTAGGAATTTTCCGTTCCGGTAAGTTGCCCATGAGTTGTCGCTCATATGTTGGCTTGTTTACATGCTATGTTCATGGCGGGCTGCTCTTGATGAATGGCAAGCAGCCATACATGCGCAGATCACGTAAACAAACCAACATGTAAGCGGCAGACCCTGAGTCATGTATCATTACCGGTGAAAATGATACTGTTATTGGCCCTGAAACTTGACCGGCTAATGGGGAGGCACTACCCTTTTCCAGAGATTGTGATACACATCAACATGTAAGCGGCAGACCCTGAGTCATGTATCATTACCGGTGAAAATGATACTGTTATTGGCCCTGAAACTTGACCGGCTAATGGGGAGGCACTACCCTTTTCCAGAGATTGTGATACACATAACATAGTGTGCAACTTATCCCCCTAAGTACATTTTATTTCTCTGCAAAATTATACACAAAAGTGCTGAATATTGCATTCTCCTTTATCAGGAGTGATGATCTTATTATTATATCAAGTGTCTTTAGAGATAGCACCAGTTGTTTGGCATCAGATTTCACCCAGGTCTCTTAGTACCTTTATATCCACACCGAAAATTAGGAAAAGCCTTCATAGGATCATGCACAAAAGTGTCTAAGAGACGTGGATGAAATAGGGGATAAAAAACGGATGCCATCGCAAATGAGTTGCTCTAAGATCATCACCCTTGAGTGAGAAAAATTCACCATTCAGCACTTTGGTATGCAAGTTTCCATAAGACTCCACTGCATTCATGGTGATAAGTTGCATATCATGTCATATGTCATACATTCTTTGAAAAAAGGGTAGTGCCTCCCCTTAATTTATAGCTGAGAGAATGGTTGTTCCTTTAGTCTAATGGGTTGTTTTATACAATAGCCACAGCCATTTAGACTAGTGGATTATAGTGACTTGCTTTTCCACAGGTGCGTATTACTACTATAACACCGAACCCAGCAAGAACTATGAAACTACAATACTAGACACAGATGCATATATCAATAAGCAGAAAATACCTTTCGGGTGAGTCCTTATTGTCTATTCTGTGGGGGCTGGAAGATACGAGATGGGTAGGAGCAGGTGGATGGACAATGGGAGAGTCAGAAAAAGAGAGATAGAGAGTGAGAGAGAAAGAAAAAGAGTGAGAGAAAGAGAGAGAATGGGGAATTGGAACACACAAAAAAGAACATGATAACCAGAGGGAAGATATTCTTGATTACCATAAGACTAGTGGAGGGACTGAAAAGGAATGTGGAAGAGATGCATTGGACTTTCAAAGATAGAACAGCGTAAAGACAAGGAAAGTCAGTTGCCTCCATGTGTTCATAATGAGACTCAAATTTAGCCAAGAAAGCAGAGTAAAAGATCTTCTGTTGAATAGAAACTATATGAAAACACGATAGTGATGGGCAGAATGAGAGGCTGCGGAGGGGTAGGATAGCATACAATTAATTTTGTAGGCTTAGTGACATCACATCATTATGCAAAGGTTTTCAGAACAAAACAGGATTATGGCTGTAATGATGTTAAAGTTCTACACAGTTTCATCACTCAGAGGGAGATTCACTTAAGTATTGCTTTCTTTAAAACAAGTTCAGATCGTATTTCTGCGGGACTCTGTGGCAATCATATTTACTCATACTGCCCTTAATCTTCAGGTACCTGCAGTTTGACTCATGGTGGTATACTAAGGGTCATAAGGGAGGGACGAAGATATGGAGAGAAGCACACGATATCTTCCCAGATGGCTTCATGTAAGTTGGCATGTTACATTCCATAAAAAGTGTTAGAGACACAATGGCTTTAATGGCTTAGTGTAAGCTGGCATGTTACATTCCATAACAAGGGCCAGAGCCACAATGTCTTCGATGGCTTCATGTAAGCTGAAATGTTATTTTCCATAACAAGAGTCAGAGCCACAATGAATGGCTTTGATGACTTCATGTAAGTTGTCTTATTACATTCCATAAAAAGGTTCAGAGCCACAATGGTATTGATGGCTTCGTGTGAGTTGTTCATTTTACAATTCTAAATGGTGTCAGAGCCCAGATGGCTTTAGGACGTTGCAGCCCAAAATAATGCCAGATTTCACATTTTTCAGGTAAATCGGGAATTTACAAACCCAGAACGACAAAGGCAGCAAGCCATGGCAATGAGAAATTCAGCTTTGCAGTTTAGGGAAGATGTTCGAGTGTGTGTGCCAGTTACGAGGATGCAGCGAAAAGAATTCATTATGGTTTAAATTAGCCAGCCTAGGTTTGACCTAAATCTGAATCATTTCGTTGAAAACGTGTTGACGAACAAGATGGTCGACTCAGCGCCCTCGACGAAATATAATGTCATTGCATTCAATTGTGAATATGATGGTATCTTCCCTCTTTAACTGATTTCAGTTACTGCAGCTATTCACAACACTCGTGTCAACAGAAATGTACTGTGTATAATAATATTGATGCCACCATAGATATGAATCATTGTCACCATAGGTTCCTTGAGACACCTATGTTTACTTTCGAAACATTTTTCTTTTTGTTAAGCAGCCATCATGACCTATTATACTTAGGTTTAAGTTTTTCGGAACGTGGTATCAGTGAACATAAGTATCTGCTCCAATACTAGTCTAGAAGAGACTGGGCTTGCTTTTCAAATACAGTGACGAGGGAAGAAAAGACCCGATGAACTAAGCTGATTATTCTGGTTTCTTCTTGCTACCAATGCAATGCCTCAGTTTACGTATTCATTCTAGATCATTAAATCCTTAATTATTATAATGACTTGAGCTTATTGTTTTTTTGTTTCCAGCTACATATCCGAAAAGACGAAACTTCCAATAGGATGTCATAACAAATACTGGTAAGATATCTATCTTACATCTACAGTACATGCAGTGATTGGTATGTTTACTCAAAGCCATCATTCAGACCTTCAGATATTTTGATGAAAGGATGGCACAGGACAGGGAAAAGGACGGCAGGGCTATGGAAGGTCGAATTTGGACAAGAAAAGGAAGGTTTTCAGATATTATTGAATTATCTGCTAACACTTAGTCACAAATCTAGAGTCATTAGGTTACATCCCTTCGAAATATAAAGACTCGCTAAAGATATTTTAAAACCTCTTATTATAATAATTATGTATCTGCTTTTTTATTGTAGGAAAACCCGGTAGATCAAGAAGAGTGATCCTTTAGGTCAAAATTATTTTCATAGCCGCTCTAAATAGAGTCAGATACATTAACTGAGTTTACCAGATCACTGGGAAAAT
>JAWQUT010000512.1:81940-116253 GCA_033807755.1 Ellobium chinense
AGATAGATAGATAGATAGATAGATAGATAGATAGATATACATACATACAGAGAAAACACACACACACTTATACAAACACACACATACACTCACACTCATACTCACACACACATATTATACGGAGGCACTCACCCTCCCCTTCCCTCCCGGCCCCGCTTTTCATAAAATTTCTTTTTCTACACAAACATGAGACGTTGCCTAAAAATTCCTAACCTTTCATTATAATCTTCCTATATTTTTTAAATACATGAAAACATAACCGTGACAGTTATCTTTGGTCTCTTAAAATTTGCTCTGTAAAGATGTTATTAGTCGAAACATACTCTGATTTATTGCATATAACTTGGCAGTAGATTTTGTTACCATCAATCAATGAAACTCGTTTTCTAATGATTCACAGTGACTGGGTATCTTATCAGTCTGTACTAGGATGGGGTCTTTGCCATCTTCTCCTATCTACCATTTAAAATAAGTGGGCGTTTACTCTGATCTAGCAAGAGTGATTCTCATTGACCGATTCGTACATGTATGAGAATATACTTCACTTCTTATTTCACATTTAATATACTTTCCCGATCTAGCGGCCACTTGGGCTTGAGCTCACCATAACGAGAGCGATTTTAATTCATGAAAACTAAATGAATAAATAAGTAGAAAACTCTCTTACTCGGAGTGCGAGGCAACAGAAGTGTTTCCGCCCTTTAACTTCCTAACACTCTATAGGGGTTGGGCTACACCTGGGTCATGACTCGTAAGTGTCCTTCTGTTGATTTATTTTTTATACTGTGACCCCCCCCCCNCCCCCGCCTTTTCCCCTAAAACAGGCCCGAGCAAGCAGTGACTATAACCCTGGACGCCACCAGTGGAACATTGGAGTGACAGCCATGTTTACTGACGCCTTGGAGATAGCGCCATCTAAGGACACATTCTGGACTAGCATGAACGAGACAGGCAGCCCATATAGTCAGTATATGTTAAACTATACTTATGTTTTCGCCTAGTCCTGACTATTGCTGTAACATTACCGGTCTAGGGTAGCTTTCGATAAGGCATACTTTGTTGGGAAATTGTAATACTTAGTAGATACTTGTTACTTGCTTCCTTGGATTCTATTAGTGTCGTTTTCTTTCGTCCGCACCGTCTTTTTCTTCTTCTTCTTCCATGTTCCTTGGTCATGCTTGAAGACAGCTATGGGCTATGAACTGAGTGGTCAGCTGCAGGTCTGTGCAATTCCCCCATAGCTTCGTTTCATAGTCAGTTGGCAATTGCCAAAACCGTTCTCTTACTTCTGCCAGGACACACCGTCTTTTGATTTAGTTTGCAGGTTCAAGGCCTGCTGCAATTTCCAGACTCCTCCATCTAGCGCATGATAAATGGTGAGAGGTGAAGTTAGAGAACAAGTAGCCTATATATGAGAGGGTTCATGGGGTCTTCCTCCTTCCGAACTTTACCCTAATCATACCCCGAAAACCGAACCAAGCTCCAGGTGAGAGAATCTCTGGATAGTGAGAAGTACCAGGCTTGCTTCAAGATGGATCTTCATTCTTATTTTTGTTTGAGTACAGAAGATATGACGGAACCAGCACCAGCACTGAATCACCTGGTCGCTACTCTGAGCACTGGGCCGGTGGGACCTGGAGATGGGATAGGCTTTATCAATGAGTCACTGCTTATGAGGTGGGTGTAGAGGTGCATTTGGTAATGTCTGTTAATGTTGTTGTTGGTGGTGTGGTGTGGTGTGGTGTGGTGTGGTGTGGTGTGGTGTGGTGTGGTGTGGTGTGGTGGAGGTGGTGGAGGTGATGATAGGAGTAGTGGTGGTGGTGTACAGGTGAGGAGTGAAGATGTTAGTGGCATGGATGACCGACTACAATGATAATATTGGTGTACATTCTGAGGAGGAATTGAAAAATATAAAAATGGTGGTGATAATAATAAATTTATATTGAGAGTTTCATCGATATGTGGTGTCAGAGTAATGTTCCTGGGTGAGCTCAGGTTAATAAACATGCCACTGTCTTATTTAATATTCAGCAAATTATATAGATAAAGTTATCCAGTGTGAAAGACATAAAGCAAGGTGCCTGTTTATTTACATGCGGCCCCCAAAAAACTGCTCCGCCTAGACAGTCCAGACTGAGTGCTTTACTCAGTTCATTGTCCTTTATGTTTATGAAACATACACTAACGTTTTAGAGAGAGCCCTTGCAAGATGACTTCTAGACAAAAATGGTCGCCTTCTAAAGAATAAAATGAGAGGGCTACCCTGCCTTAGAGGTTACAGAAGCCTAATCTGATTTCCCTCTTTAAGCCTATAAACTGTTTTCTCTACTGTCACTTACAAGAAATTCCACAATCTCTAAGTCTTCTTTGGCAGTTTGCAGAATTCAATGAGCTTATTCAAAATGATGTTGAAAATATGGGTATTTCAATTTGTTTTCGAGCTACGGATCGATACATCAAATAGTGTTAACAAGCTAACTAGTTTTCATAACGACAAATGCTCCACAGAGAAGGCCACACCGAAACCGAAGTGAATTACCCAAACTTCAGGTATAGTTTATAAAACCAGGAGAAAATGCAAACTAATTCGCAGATAGGTTCACAAATCTAAGGCCCATTCTCCATTTATAAATGTCTTCCTAACGCATATGACAACAAGCTATTTTGATCCAATTAGAAGTCTGTAACATAGAGCAGTCCATAGTCAACCGTGATAGAGGATACACTTTTAGGTATCTCCCTTAACGATTTGAATGACATATTTTAGTAGAGTCTAGAGTAAGCACAGACGAAGAAATTTCGGGTCAGAAAGAACAAAACTGTATCTTAAACCTTAGTTTCATCTCTAGGCTTTCTCGATTTAAAAGAAATAAGTGCCGTACGATATTTTTTGTCTTTGATTTTAAACTGGCTTGCCTGAGTTGTTTATGGACGCACAGCAACCATGGCCAAGACTTATTCAAAGATACTTATTCAACAAGCACATTTTAGTTACAGAGGAGTCAGTACTTTCTCCGAACTTTTATTTGTTGTCATTAATCAGGATCATGCTTACTTTCTCCAGCCCAGATAGAACCGTCACGATAAGTATGAAAGCAAATGAAATTTTTTAAAAAAAAAAAACTCGCTTCTTTCTTCAATTTTTTTTAGTAACTATGATTGCCAAGTCTTTGCCCCAATTTGTCAATCAGCTCCTTTCCTAACTCCTTTCTCTGCCCACGCCAAACCATTTCAGGTGTTGTGACGCATCTGGCCTGATTCTGAAACCGAGTAAAGCCATCAAAGCTATCGACGATCAGATCAAAAAGGTGAGACGTTAGCTGCAAAATATACTGTGAGACTTCGATATCAAGTAGTCATATAATTACTAGGCCTATATCTCGTATCTCGTCATTAAATCTGAGCCTCACGGTGTCAGTATTATATCAGCATTTAATTACTCACTTAGACCTCGATCATAATAGCACCTCAGTAAAAAGTAAATGAGAACTTTCCCCATGTATCACAGGTATCATTTTATTATCGAGATTTCAATGTCATCTATAAAAGGTTGGATAACTGCAATTCTCCATTGATAAAACTAACTTTTTGGTCGAACTTACAATGTACGCATTCTCATATTTCGCAAGATATAATTCACATGAAAAGAAAAAAAAAGATTGGATGACAAGATAAGCCAGAGAATGCAGCTGATTGTACATAAGTAAATATGCGGTTTTGTTGTATTGTCTATGAGTATACATCAGTTGTGTTGTTTGCTGTGTGAGTATAATATTATGCCGTTATGTTGTTTTGTCTATGATTATATGCAGTTAATTTGTTCTGTCTCTGTACTGCCAAGCGTTATCAATATCTGACAGCCCATACTGTGCAATCTGGGTTCGTTTTAAATAAATTGAATTGAATTGAAATTGATACCCTCGGTCTAAATTGAGAAGAAGTGCTTATGTTGAAATATTCAAATGATATGATTGGCTATAGATTGGTGATGATGATAATAAATTTATATTGTGAGTTTCATCGATAAGAGGTGTCAGATTGATTTTCCTGGATGTGCTCAGATCAATAAACAACCACTGACATATTTATTATTCAGGAAATAGTATAGATATAGTTATCTAGGAATTCCTTCTTCTGTGCTTACTCTAGACTCTACTAAAATATGTCATTAAAATCGTTATCGGAGATACATAAAAGTGTATTCTCTATCACTGTTGACCACGTATTGCTCTATGGCAGGGTAGCCCTCTCATTTTATTCTTAAGATGGCGACCAGTTTTGTATTGAAGTCCTAAAATTTATATGTTATATGTTTTATGTTATTGCACTTCCATATTTTTATGTACTTGTATTTAAAACATTATTAAAATATTTTACTTTGAGCCTATCCACTTGGTTTTGCTAAAATGTATAATTAGATCTTGAAACAAAGTGTGAACCAGTTACTATGGTTATTTAATGAATTGACTCCTAATGGAATGGCTGAATTGAAGATTGAAAGTGGGGTGAGGAGGGAAAAATCTTGGCCATGGATAGCAGAAAAGAAGAAACCGAATTATCACACCTAAACAGATGATTTCTCAGTCAAGTGGGTTTTTTTTAATTTGGTGAGTACGCGGGGTTAAATTTTCTTTGAATTAAGAAATGCTATGTAGATAATTCTTGAAAACTTCAGATCGTTAACTTAAACTCCATCACTAAACAGTACAGTGACGTCTAAATATTTCTTTCTCTTTTTTTTTTTTGTTTTCTCTCTGTTTTTCTTTCTCTCTCTCTCTCTCTCTCTCTCTCTCTCTCACATAAACACACACACACACACACACACACACACACACACACACACACACACACACACATTCTCTGTTTCTTTCTCTGTCCCTCTCTTTTGCTCTCTCTGTCCCATTCTTTACTCTCTCTCTCTCTCTCTATCTCTCTCTCTTTCTCTCTCTCTCTTTCTTTCTTTCTCTCTCTCTCTATCTCTCTCTCTCTCTCTCTCTCTCTATCTCTCTCCCTCTCTCTCTTTCTCTCTCTTTCTGTTCTCCGAATACAGTGGAATAGTGGAACCCAATCGTGGTTTAATACACTGCTCTGCTCCATAGACCATAAATACCACCTGTTGTGTTCCATGTCTGGTTAACACGTCATCCTTCTGTTAACGCAAATTCCTAAGTTTGGTGAGAGTGTTCTCACGATGCTACTGTAGATTAGAACTTAATTCGCGTATCTTTACACCTCATGTCACCTTTGTTCTTCTCAACCCCCCCCCCNCCCCCCTCTCCCCCCACCCAAAGATGGCATTCTTGGCTTATCCAGGTCCGGATGGAGAATTCTATACGACCTACTCCAACCACTCCAACCTTATTTTTGGCATTGTGCTCGGGGTAGACTTGAAGAATGCGTACTCACTCACACCTTCAGCTGGTTGGCCAGGACTTGACGTGAGTTTTGGACATGAATACTGTTTAACCCTCACTTAAGCTATGATCCAAAGCCATGCGTATGGGACAAGAAGAAGAGTAGTTGACATAAACTGCTGTATATGCCTAGATCTAGATCTGTTGGTTTTATAATTTTTATGCGTTGATGATGCATAACGAACGAAACAGACTCTAGCCCTTTAACTTTATGGGGTTTGCAGTATCGGCCTCATTTGTTTCATAATTCATAATGAGCTGAAGAAACATTTCCTTGTGCCAGTCAGTCTGTCAGTTACTTTCATTAGCTACTCACAATCATCAGGTAGTTTGGAGAAAAAAAATGGAAAAGGGCAGAGAAAGATGCTTAGGATCAAAGTGTGAAAACCGTCCCAACAAAAAAAAAAGTGAGTGTTTGAGAAAGAAAAATAACAGTAAAGAAAGAGAATGGAGAAGAAAGGAGAAAGAAGGATTGAAAAGAATGGCAACCTAAACGTCGACATCCAGCTGTTTTTTATCTGCGAGTCAACATCGACAATATCATGAATATCACTTGACAAACAGGCACTGATCTGTGATTTGTAGAACTCAGTGTATATATTTATATATTCGCACATTGTAAATGTATCACTAATCTGCCGTTTCCTTCGTTTTCATTTCAGCTGCCAAAGTCTATGTATAGGTATTCGGGGACGGACGCAGAAAAGGTCCCTGTCCCGTTCTCACAGTCTGAGCCTTTAGCTTTAACCCCAGCGTGTACTCCTGAGAATTTTTGCCTCATCTATACCAGCCCACTTCTTACTTTGCAGCAAGAGTAAGTCACGTGTTCAGTTTGTGTTTACAGAAATATAGACTACCTCAGAATAAGAACTAAACGGTCATGTGATCTCCGAAAATTTGGATAACATGGCGACACAGGGCTTCCTCCCTACGGAAACAAATAAGATGCTGTCGTCAAGGAAGTTAAAAGAATTGCACGATCAGAAGGAACATACCCTTAGGGCCATGAATTATCACAGATAGTGTTCTTGTTGAAACATCTGGAGTGCCGTAGCACATTCTGAGGTCGATGTAAAGCATCCAGTGCATTCGTGAGAAATGGTGGAAAGTGTACGTCATGAAGGAAGCCGACATTTTGCCCTCCATGAAGTCTAAAATTAAAGCCTGGAAAGCTACTGGAACGGTAGTCTGAAGTGGTCCATACGTGTTTGTGTTTACGTCTCTTTGGAGGGAGAAAGAACATGAAAGAAAGATGAAGGCAGTATAAGAGGTTGGGAGATGAGTTATATGGCTTACTAAAACAAAATCAGCACTGCAGATGGTGTTAGTTTCATGGACTTGGCCACAAATATCCATTTTGCTACCACGATAAGTGGTGCCAACACTTCAGCAATAATTTTATCTCCATCACTTTTAAGCCTACATTAATGTGCCATAAGCCATGCGCAAATAAGCTTTGGTAGAGGATAAATACCAAGAAACTTCCTTATGAATATTCTTTTAATCAGTATACCTTGTTATTGCATCAGTTTTACATGCACGAATTCGCGTTCATTCTATCATGTCATTATTCGGGTTCACCGCGAAAATAACAAAATGCTTTTGCCATGCATCAAAGGATACCTGTTTTCGGGGTTCTAATATAATATATGCATTGCACTGCACTTCATGGCTAAGATTTGTTACTATTTTAGTTATCCTGGGTGTCAGTATCAGTTATCAGTGTTCAGGGACAACGTGTCGAATGGAAAACCAAGGCTATTATTTGCTTATTGTAGGGAGATTGCAAAAAGATAAAATCTGTATATTGCATTGCAGCGAGAGTGTAGTGCTGATGGGCGAGCCAGACAAGTGGGTGCCTTTGTCAAACCAGAGAATCAGCCAGATCAACCAGACGACAGATGACATCACCGTGACGCCGAAGGTTCAGGCCAAGGAGGTTGTGACCTTCAACTTCTGGGTCAAAGATGACAAGGCGGTCACGACAGTCAAGTGTGACAACACCAAGGGAGAGAATCCAGTGGAACGGGCTATTATTAGTATTGCTCACAAATCATGTAGTCTTGGTTTCTAGCAAGACTGGAGTTACTTACTTTTGGGTTAATGTAAAATACCAGCTATTTATGAATATTTTTTGTTTGGAGTGATAGTAGTATTAGTCTTTGTTTCGTTTCCTTTTATTCAGACAAAAGCTTAGACCACCCATAGTTATTATACAATGCATAATGACCCGGACATGATAAGTCTGTAAAATTTGAAATGGTTTTGTGATGAAGCCTTTTGTGTGATGAGCTCAGCTGCCATTCATTCAGAGGAGAGAGAAATCGATGCGGGCAGAGGTCAAAAGAAAACTCGGTCGAAAATTGCTCGCCGTAGAGCAAGAGTGGATCATCACACATTTGCTGTGTTTTGAGAAATTGAAGGATGAAGCTTATGTTGCCACTGAGGTATAAAGACTTGTAAAACAGACACTTTAGTGTTAGAAGTCCTCATAGGCCAAAAATAGCAATTTAACCGATTTTTATAGCAAGACTGAGTCAATATCTATTTATTGAACCCTTTACCGTCAAAATCACAAAAATGTGGAACGGTCCACTCTTGCCCTGCGGCGACTATTTATGTCTACCATTAAGGTTAAGTCTCCACTATATAGTGCTCTTATCTCTAGTAAGCTACTGAGATATTGTTCTCCCCACGTATTACCAATAAGATTATATGCGTGTGTCAGGTCTCAGGAGTGACAGCTTTTGCCTACAATAACCACACTTGAATGCAATCTCTTGGGAGGTTAGTTTAAAGGGTTTGTGGATTCTTTGGGTTCATGGTTAATACACGAAAACAACATGCGACCAGTGGCCGTATGTATAATCTATACGTTAAGTAACGTACTGCGTTAACCACAATGAACACTGCTAATGTTTTGGGAGTTTCCCGTGGTTACCGCAGTGCGTTAACTAATGTATGGATTATGCATACGGCCACTGAACACTGACCCGCAGATTCTACGAACCTTGGCTTAGTGATCACCAATGACTTATTAATTTTCCAACTGCTTACACTTTCTAAATAGATGGTTGCTCTTGTAGGCCCACGGCACACTATTTTCGTGCGTAAATTCGGAGTTGTGATAGCTTCTCGACTTTGTTGACAAAATTTGCCGGACTCCCGCGGTTCAAACCCTACTCATCAGCATACAAAGACGTTGGGAGAGCCCCATGATATTCCCTTAAATCATGAAAAAAAAAACAACGAAATCTTAAACTTGAAGCATACTTAAGGTGTCTGAGATTGGCACCGCGCCCATATGACTGTTTGACTTTCTTCATTCTTAATATAGGCAGGATACTCCCTCCTGGAGCTTGGTTTGAGATTCAGAGGAAGGATTCGAAAAGAGAAAACACACATTAAAGAGTCCATTCACGATCATGGTATCAAGTGACTGTCCTAAGCTTGTTTTTTCTTCCTTAACCCTAACTCTAACCCTGCTCCCACTCCTAAACTAAGCTCAAGGGGAGAATGTCCTATGATATGATCTTGCCTACACTTTTTTTTTTTTACATCCCACTCCTTTTAGGACACTACGGCGTTTGTTAGTAGCGTATATTCATGTAAGTACAGGTTGTGTAAAGACTTGGGACTTGGCAGTTGTCATTCCTTTAATGGACTGTTGGCATAATGCTATGTTAGGTTAGTTTTCCATCTCTAATACTTTATTATGTTACTGTTAGTGTTATTAGTTGCTCTTTCCAAGCCTTACGTGTTAGTCCTTACACCTGCTATTCCTCACATGTAACATTCATGCTACTGGAGTTTGGTATAGAATTGTCAAAAAAAAGAAAGGTTTTCGTTAGTTTCCTATTCTATAGTCCCATTCCCCAATGGGTCACGGGGTGGAGTATACCGTCTGTGCCCGCACTAGAGCCGCAACACTATCAAGTCAATCCTTTAAACTATGAAAGCGGCCTAAATACTGTGGAACCCGCTTAAGCGGGACACGCGTGAGCGGGACGCCCGCTTAAGTGAGACGAATGCCTGGGGAGCGGAATTTTTGCTATTTAAATCTATACACGTGAGCGGGACGGCAACCCGCTTAAGCGAGACGGCTTGAAGCCAAATTTCCGTAATATACACGCAGTTTTTGACAGGAATGCTGCAAACTGTCACTATCGTACCGTGTATTAGTGCTTGTTTACCTTTGCCCATCAGCTGAAAAGAAGCTTGTACCGACAGCCCTGATAACCCCCTTTTACGTTACGTGAGAAGTGATTGGCACTACCTTCCCATAGCCTCCTGTCAGGCAGTTGACCCTTCTGCGCACGCATGGACGAATCAGAGCGGACATCCTAGCCGCTGGTCATTTAACCCGTGCAAGCATTAACGAATCAAGATTAAGTAAACCCCGCCCCTTGTCAGCCACACTTTATCCTTTCTTCAGCTTAGGCAGTGATCGACACTTACGAGCCTTACCTGCGCTATTGCACAACACTCAGCCAGGGTGTCGTTGACAAAGGCATGACCATCATTCGTGTTGCGTAAAGGCTTTTCGACACATGCCGCTCGCGTCGCGCTCTGGCCAGATGTGGAGCGAGAACTGTGACGCTTATCTTTGCTGGTGTTTACGATCATGTAAATTTGATCCCAAATTATTTTTGATCACTTGAATGGGAGACGGCGAACATCTCGACTTCAGAGATGTTAGACCTTTCATATTCTCTCCAGTTTTATTTTAACATGTATTATTTCTTTCCCTCTATGTAGACATGTCCCGCTCTTTAAAAAAAATGGGTTTTTTTTAATTTTTAAAGGAGAGTGGTGAGAAGGCTTAGACCTAGGTGCTTCTTTGAAGCCAACCAAAAATTCCGTTCCCCGCAAAGAATGACCAATAATATGTTCTGCAAGTCTACTGAAAATGCAGTCAGACTGCAATAAGTATATTTTAAACAGTACAGATACAATTTAAATCTGACTCCGTTGTCACACCTCACTATCAACAAGTAATGATGTCCCTTAACTTGAAAGAAACGCACAAACTAGCTAAGAAATCACTTTATAATGGATAGTCCGCCTAAGCGGGACGCCCGCTTAAGGGGGACGATTCGTCGGGAACGGAGCCGTCCCGCTTAAGCGGGTTCCACTGTACTGCAAGGGGGACGCTCCTATTGTTGACTTAGTATCATATTGCCAACGATATTTGCCACAGTGCCAGGGTAAATGTGAGAGCGATATAGTATCGGGTGCAAGAGCGCAGACCTCTGTTGGTAGGTTAAGCATAGTATCAAAGAATCCAATAAATATGAATTAAGAAATTGAGAAGAACTTTGTTTTAATTTTTTTTCCTTGACCTGTATTACAAGAGAAAGAATTTGCAACTGCCAAAAGCAAAAGGTTGCAACTGAAAGGAAAAAAAGTCAGCGAGCCGAATGGGGTGTAGAAGAAATGCCATTGGGTTATATTGCCACTCGTAAGGATTTTCCCCTGCGTTAGGGTGTAATGACTTTACAAAAAGCCATAAAATTGTTTATCGTAAGATGTTGGAACAATTTAGGGTGAAATGAGTAAAACGCCTAATTATCTTATTTTTAACAGTAAGCCTATAGGATTGTTTCCCACTAAATTTACCTCAACGCAGTGCGCAAAGAATTTAATATAGGAAGTAATTACTCTCACTGCTGGAGAAAAGCACATGATTAAAGTGGCAACACCAGACATTGTGGATATTAAGTGGAAGATATAGAGGTATGAAGATGCCAATGTTTTTTCCACTGTTGTCTATAATAGGTTTTACACCTCTCATTAACTTATCCAGGGGTCCCAGGCCAAAATACTTTTCAAATATGTTGTTTAACTCTTCTTTCAAATTTTGACACAAAGAAAAATGCCCCTAAACCAGGGGCATATTTAGAGCTTAGCAGTGAAGCAGGGTAACTAAAATGTTAGGCCTTTTCACTCAGTTAACAGAGTAATCTTACCCACCTAGCAACAACCACAAATTTTTACTCGAGTGTCTAAATCTCACCTATTCTGAGTCTACACATGAATTTGCACCTATCTAAGCTTTTGAAATTCAAATCCAACCCCTTTCCAACCTCCCCATGGCCAGTTCTCTGATTGCATAGGGACTATTTAAAATTGTATATTTTTATGCCAGGTGCTGTTGACATCTTCATACCTAGACGGTTACAGGAAGATGGAAAGAGAAAGCAGGTGGAGAAAACGAAGGAGGAGAATAAAGTATGGAAAGAGAGAAAGGTAGCAGAGAGGACTCGCAAAGGAAATGTTAGGGAGCAGGGTTTAAGAGGAAGAGGGGAGAAGAAGAAGAATGCAAGAGAGAAACAGGGGAATGCAAGTAGAAGAAAGAAGAGGAATAAAATAGGGAAGGAAGGGAAGACGGAGAGCTGGGAGAAATACAGTCAGGGAGAGGGACGAAAATGAAGAGGAAAGTAAGACAAAGTAAGGAAGAACTTATGGATGGACGGGAGCAAAATTAGGCAAGAAATCATAGTGGCAACCCTGATGCTACAATGTGTGTCGAGGCTGCAACAAGAGTACATGTCACAGACATTTATTTGAAAATACGTTAAATATCTGACTAAAGTATCGTTCGAGGGTCAGACAGAAAGAAAAAAGTTTGTTCTACAGTTGCATTACAGTTTATAGCAGTTTTAATTGTGAAAAAGTAACTCAGCAGCGTTTTTGTTGTTGTTTTTTTTCCGGACAGTGTGAGCTAAATGAATCGAAACTGCAACACTCTAACCCCACTTGTTAAGACGACAACAGCAAGGATGGTAACTCGTTAGTTCAGCAACATTTATATAGCCATAAACAACCTTTACAAGTAGACCCAGGAAATGTTGGAAATAAAAGCATCAGATGTATAATTATCTCTTATTGCAAAGTTCCCGTCAAAGCCACAGGGTAAACTCCCTTACTAAATCAGTATAATTATGTTACGAATTTCACTGACCTAGAGTCGCTCTGTTATGTTACGAACATCCCTGTAAGTTGGCTCACAATTAGATGTGGTTTAAAAATTGCAAAACTGGGATGTAATAACAAATTAAAACGCTACATTTATTTGAATAGTCATAAAGAAGTTAATAGAAGATCACAGTAATATAAACAACTCAAATCATCAAAAACAATTTGGTTATCATGGATTTTTTTAATGTGTTCCCTTTCACCCTTCTTTCTCTTTCTCTCTCTCTCTCTCTCTCTCTCTCTCTCTCTCTCTCTCTCTCTCTCTTTCTTCCTCTGACTCTTCCATTGTCCATCCACCTGCTCCTCCCCATCTCGTGTCTTTCAGCCCCCATACAACAGATAATAAGGACTCACCCGAAATGTGTTTTCTGCTTATTGATGCGTTTTTGTTTAGTATGGTAGTTTCGTAGTTCGTGCTAGGTTCAGTGTTACAGTAGTAATACACTTGTGGGAGAGCAAGTCACTATAATCCACTAGTCTAAACCGCTGTGGCTGTTGTATCAATCAGCTCATGAGACTGAAAGAACAACCACTCTGCTAGCTATAAATTGCACCGGTCAGCTATTTTCAGGTTCAATAACAGTATCATTTTCATCAGTAACTGATACTTAACTCGGGGCATGCCGCTCACGCGTTGGTTTGTTTACGTGATCTGTGCATGCATGGTTGCTCACCATTTATCAACACCAGCTCGACAAGATGTCCCGGAACTGAAAAATCCTAATGTTCAGTGTTTAAAAAGTTATAATTTTGAATTCAGGGTAAAGGGACATGACATCTACTTCAGGAAGAGGCAAAGAGGGACAGAGATCAAAGGAGAGAGAGAGGGAAAGAGACAGAGAAGGAGACACGACAACACACACGGATAAGAAGAAAGAGAGAGAGAGAGAGAGAAACACAGCGAGCAAGAGCAAAAGATAATATTCTACCAGCAAAAAGAAAACAGTAACTATATTCTACCAGCAAAAAGAAAACAGTAACTATATTCTAGCGACAGTCAGACAGATAAAGCCGGTCATACACGTATCAGTTCGGACGTACGTCCGGGACGTACGACCAGCGGGTCTGAGGTAGCCACACACTATCAATTCGGATGTACGTCCCAGACGGAGGTCCCGGGAGACGACACAATGACCCCTCCGTCTTGCCACTCTGCGACGGCAGGCCTAAGAAAACAAAAATTCTGGTCCCGAATAAATTAAAAGGAAGAGTCAAATGCCATAATTCCGGTACATTGACGGCATAAGAGAGCGAGAGAGAGCGAGAGAGAGAGAGAGAGAAAAAAGAGAGAGAAAAGAGAGAGAGAGAGAGAGAGAGAGAGAGAAACACCGGCAAATGCAGCCTTTTCAAATCCATAGGGTTTAAACATCATAATGATTTTGATAATATTGGTCTAAATCAGTTTTTGGTATCCGTTCGCAGTGAAATTCGGACATTTTGCCGGCAAGAGAGGAAGGATAGGAGGGGGGGGGNGGGGGGGGGGGGGGAGAGAGAGAGAGAATGCAAGAGAAAAAAAGGAGGAAGACGGATAGAGACAACAGACAGGAGAGAGAGATGATAAAATGTGAGAGAAAGAGGGAAAGAGAAAGACAGACAGGTGAGGGATAGAGAGATGGGGAGAGAATGCAAGAGAAAATAGGAGGGAGACAGAAAAAGACAGACAGACGACAGACACAATAGTAAACATTCGGCAAATGCAACCTTTTCAAATAAATAGACATAACAAAATAAAACAAAATAATAATTTTGATACTTCCAAAAAAAAAAAAAGTCAAAGTATTTGGTATCATTTTGCAGTAAAATTCGTCGCTGAACACGAATCTGAAGCCAGAATTCCAATATTTTGAGTTTGACACCCCACCATTTTGAGCCCCCACTGGGCTGGACTGTGGACTGAAGCGAAAATATCAAGCACTGCATGATTTCCGTCAGTCCAGGATCAGTCCATCGTTTTCAGTCCGAACTGATTCAGTGTTTGCCACATACGATTAGTCCCGGACGTACGTCCGAACTGATAGTGTGTGACCCGCTTAAGCCAACACCCGCACAACTAAAACCATATTTTAATAGATTTTGAGAGGTATTAGCATCTTGTGCTGTACGTTGGTGATAATATTAAGATCTCTTTCAAGCAATGAAATATAATTATGTGGGATAACAGAGATGAAATTTTAACTGTAAAGACCTTTTGTGCTCTTTCCATCCCCCTAGCGTTGGGTCTAAATGGTGATATCCGTTCCTGATCATAATTATGTGATTAACAGGTGTGCCCTGACTTTAAAATTGACAACAAGGGTATCTTTAACACTCTGCCCATATTTTTGCACAGATGTTGTTGCAATAAATGTGGGCCATTTAATGCGGTTTTTTTGTAATAAAATGTAAAACCCACGAACTTCGCAGTTTAGTTCTGCCAAGCTACGCACCAGGGTAAGTCTATGTCTTAGTGGTGATGAAATGTAGACCTTGAAAATACTATAAACGCTTCGAATGAAGAAGTTCTCTTGAAGACTATGGGTATGACTTTACTTGAAAGCTTCCATATCGTGACGCTCATTTTATATTCCCCTAGTTCTTTTGATGGTTGGAGTTGTATGTATTCCTGCTATCTTCCATGTAGTGTAGAGCTTTGACCCGTTATTAAATATTCCAATTTTACAAGCTAAACGACATCTGCCCCATTGTTTTGCTTTGAGCAACAAACTGAGAGCATGAAGTTTCTCAAAACCTCAACAACAACAAAAAATGACTTAGGCGAATACGGAATGAAGGTGACCACACGCTTACTCTTGATTTTATCAGTTTTAAATATTTTTGTTTTCATTTTTTGACGTAAGTTAATTGCAGCCGCGTCTTATCACAGTAGCCGAGATAACTCAGAAGCGTATGTGTTCAAACAGCCGCAAGCATAGAACAGAAACAATAGTTTTGACTCCCAACAATCGCGTATTTGGTACCACAATGGGTGAAATCGGTCATGAATTTCAAATTCATACGTGGACTGCAAAATTATAGATATTCCTTTTAGTATGTTGTTTTTTTTTTCCCTTTTCCAGTCTGGCATGAGAAAGTAAAACGTGCAAATTTAAATGGGTTATATTTTGGAACTGAGCAAGCAGGAGTAGATTGGTCTCCCAATTTCTCGAAAAACGTTTGCAATATTCAAGATACTTTCATGAAATAAATTGGTCAAGATACTTTTGCCTATGGCAGATGATGAAACCTTATCAATTCACTAAAAGTATGACATATGATGAAACCTTATTAATTTGCGAAAATTATATCAAATGATGACACCCTATCAATTCACTAAAATTACAATAGATGATGAAACTCTATTAATTCACTAAAACTATGACAAGTGATGAAACTTTATTAATTTCACGGAAACTATGACAGATGCTGAAGCTAATCAATTCACTAAAACTAGCACAGATGATGAAACTTACTACCATTTCACTAAAACACACAAATGATAAAACTTTATCAATTCAATAAAACTATGACAGATGATAAAACCGCTTCAATTCTTCAAAAGCACTAATCTATGATTTTGCAGCATTCCATTTTTCTACCGTTTCAGTGACTCTACCTATTCTGTGCAGAGGGAGGCAATGACAAAAATAATGAAGTCTCTGGCTGTTCTTCTATTCCTATATTTGGATGTTACCGTTTTGTGGGCGCTAGAAGGTAAGAGGAAGATTCATGCTTTTCTTGGGTTTACTTGGGTAGCGAAATAAATAGCCTCCTTGCACTCTCAGAGGAAAATAATGTCTGTTTACTTATAATATAGGTATGGTCCATGGTGTATTAGCCCTTGTGATGCTACGGTTGATTTTTCACCTTCACTCCACTGCGCTGTCTGCTACGATAGAATAAATTCACATGCCAGCGCCGAACGTTTGAGGCGGCAATCAAATTTTGTAGCCTGGTGTCAGTTAATCGGCCGGCAGACAACATGTACAACGGTCATTATCCGTAATAATTCAAGGTTCGAAGTTTTTATTAGGCTCTGGGCCAATAAAACAACTGCAGTACAAAATACATCAAATCAAAGAAAGTGAAGACAAAAGCAAGGAAGTGAGAAAAGGAAGAGAAAAAAAGAAAAAAAATGGAAGAATAAAGCAAACACAAATAAAAAAAAAGAAAGAGCTTGGTTGCTATTTTAAAAAAGACCCTACCCTTTTCACTGGTCAACGCCAAACCCCTCATCTTCCACCTGAGCACACCCTTGACCTGACAGTTCCAGCCAAAGGCTAAATAGTACCTAGAAAAATAAAATAAGATAAAATGGACACCTTTTCCCATTACATCAAAAAGTTTGCCCTTTGGAGCCCTTGTCACTGGAAGCAGGGCATGCCAAAAGAGTGAAAAGGGGAGATAAAATATAACCCCTATTTAGGACCCATTAGTGAAAGTTCAAATACAGGCCTGTAACCTTGCTATTCATCCCCAACAGCGATCATAGCAACCTGCGACCAAAGTTGCAAGAGTTGGCTCTTCGGAGCCAAATATCAATTTTTGGTTCTTTTAAAAATACCCTGGCTTCTTTCAAACGGATATTTCAAGTGATCAGGATTATATGCAAATTGCCCGATGAAGACAAATCAAAGAACGATCTCTGGTTTCATTTAATTTTAACATAGTTTTAACAATCATTTCTCATTATCTTGCGGTAAGGTATGTAATAAGGTTAGCGATAATTTTAATACCCACATATATCTAATACATAACCAGTTTATAGCAAATGTCTTGTCTTTTGTTAAATTCTGACCCTAACAGGCCTTTTCCGGATGTTGTTTGGTTCTTTTTCGTATTCAGTTTGGCTCCGGCTCGAAAAAAGTCTGGCAACGCTGGCTGCAATGTCATTATTATCATCCTTCATAAGCCGAAATCTGGATGGAAATCAGATTTTTTAAAAGAAAACTGGCACTGACAAATTTCGAGACGCTTTGCATTGTTTGGGGACATTTTGAATCGAACAGATTATGCATTAGTATCAGCATTAATTTTTCTGTACTTTCCGATCTTTATTTTCGATCCATGTAGGCTTTAATAATAATATGTCCTTTATTGGGATGTTAAGATATCTATCTGTCTGATTGTCTGTAAATATTTTACTTGTCTGTTCATTGGCCTGGTTTTTTTTGGCTATTAATTTGTCTGCTTGTGTACTGACCTTTGATAGCTATTATGGCCGGATTTTGTGACAATGTTGCAATGGTAATAAACTTGTGAAAGCTGAATCAGAAATTTGAAGGAAAGAAACAGTTTCCCTTTGAATTTAGAGCCGCGTAAACAAAACAGACTTTCTGCTGGATTCCTTTCGAAAATCCAAAATTTTTAAGTCAGAACCGTTGACAGAGGCACATCCATCACAGCTTCTATTGATTTCTATCTTATCCAGGTCCGTCCACAAGACTTCTGGACTTTGCTTCAACTTTAAGTGGCACTTACAGTAATGATGAACAGGTCGACACTGATATCGAAGAAAATGTCAAGGTTGTCCACGACAGGCTATTTATGGCATATATACCTGTTGACATCCAAGCAGTGCCCCCTGTGAGTAATGGAGACTCCAAGTCCGAATTTGAAAAAAAGTTGTAAATAACTCGAATGAAGAGGTGCTTTAACTCAAACTTTACACAGTGCATGAATATTTGTATGTAATCTAAGCGGTTTTTTTCTTAGCATCACTCCCAATACAATGCAAAACATTCTTTAATTTGTCAAAACCATAGTCTCTCCTTGCAACCTTCGGTATCCAGTCAGTGAAAACAAAAGTGATGACATTATACATGAATTCTTAACTGAGTGCTCCTGACCATTTTTTTTAGCACCGTTATTGTATGCGCCTGTGATCTCTGTGACCTTAAATATATCTCCAATTAGGACGTTCAAAAGTCTATTTATCTGTTTCATTTTCTGTCCATTTGTTTGATTGTCTATCCATTTGTCTGACTGTCTGTTCATCTGTCTTTTTGTCTGGTCATTTGTCTGTAGGTGTGTGTAATGGCAGCAATCTATCCATATTTTGTAACGATTGTATATAACGTTTGTTAGAAAGGAGTGGGGCTGGGAGGGGGAGTCTTCATCTGAATCTATTACTATTTGCTGTTTCAGGTCATCGCTTTTTATGGCTTAGAGAAGCACGAGGGAGTTGTGCTTCGCAAGGAGTTCATGGTCGTCACGGAAGCCGACGAGAAGACCTTTGTGATACACCGACATAATTTCACAGATCCTGGCCAATTCCCGTATGTTTTCAAGACGTGCTATTTTTGTCAGTAGTGTAGTCTTCTTATTTTCGAGAGAGGGGGATAGCGGGAGGAGAGGAAGGGTACTTTACGACCTCAAGTATGTTGTTGTTATTAGTGGTGGTGGTGATGGTGGTAGTGGTGGTGGTGATAATGGTGCAGCTGCTGCTCTATTTGATGTCTTGGAATAAGACAAACAAGATGTAATCTACCATTCTTGGTGGTTTGGCCTTAACTGAAGGAGAAAAAGATATATATTTCGACCTCAGATATGTTAGTGTTGTCTTTGTTGTTGAGCTTGTTATTGTTTGATGTTACTGATCACGACAAACATTATTTAATGTTCAGATGGTCAAATATAGAGCTCTTCTCTAAGGTATACAGTAAATACCAATTTACTCTGTAAGAGGTGGATCGCCCATATTGGGAATAACTAGGAGCCATCTTACAATCTTTTACTTAAAAGCCTGCTTTCCCTAGTCAAGAGCCGTGCGCAAAAAAAAGTATGACAACCAAAATATAACATCCACATAGGCGGATGAACATAATGAAACCTTGATCATAGGTACATATATAATAAATACACAAAGTAAGTATATGTATTTAACCCTCATGATGCGGTAACAGAATTTATTTTACCGTCCGCTAGGTACGTTTTAATCGGCAATAGAATTATTATATGTACGCATTGCCATGCCGAGCGTGAGGCGCAGCGATAGAATTTTGGTGCTTAGTGTCAGCTGACCGGCCGACAGACAACACGTGCAACGGTCATTATTCGTAACAGTGGTCACGCAGCCATCGGGAGGCTGGACCCAAGGATTTAGTTTCATTTCATCATTCCATAAAATCAGGTAGACCTCGATATTAAGTCTCTCCCAATAAGAAGTAGTTCTATAGTTTTTCCATTCTTCAGAGGCATATTTTTTTATGAAAGTTCTATTGTACATGGACTGACTGGACGTTCTTACAAGCGAATGATAATATTTTGATTATTTCGCTTACATCCCTCCCACATTACCTCTCCATCAATATAAAATCATGTCTGGTATTTATGGTAGTTTTTGACAAAGAAAAAAGACTGATGGACGGGATGCGAAACAAGGCTGTTTTATGCATATTCAATTTACAAAACTCTTAAAAAGAGCGAGAGCAGACATCGGCATGCTAAAAGTTTATGGTTACCGTCGACATTAAATGCCTTATCATTGCATAGATATGCAATATATTATAGCTCCAACATGTGAAACAAGGTTGAAAGGAATAAACGTCCATTTTAAAAGTATCTGGTTTGGGGGAAGAGGAGGGCGTCCTCCCTAAAGGTTTGTTTTGTAGGTTTCTTGTTTGGAATTGTTGTTTTTCCTTCTCCAAAGCTTACTCACAATCGTCACTGTGCTACGAAAATAGCCCAAATCGTTTTCTATACTTTTGAGAGAACGCAGGTGATAAAGCAAACAAGAGTCAGGGTGCATCTTTGCAACTGCAGTTGTGACAGGGATTTAACTGAGAATTTTTTGTTGTTATGGCATGTCAATACGAGCGTTGGTCTCATACACAACATAACACCCTTATTCATAACTGACTTACGTTGAATTTAGGCCGATGTGGTCATCGTCGAGAGATTCGACTTCGTTATATTGATCTTTCTGACGTTGCAGAGATGATGTCCAGACTCCAGGTGATCTAGCCAAATTCAAGTCCTCAGATCTGGCCCTCCAACGAGAGGAATGCTCTGCCGTTTTCTATCACCAGAAGAACAATGTCTACTCGGGAAATTGGCCAGACTGCATCAACTTCATCAACGGGGTAAATTTGAACGTTTCCGGACACCTGGCTGACAGATATATGTCCAAAAACTCGGCCTACTGTTCAAACATCCATATATATATAGATATATATATATATATGGATGTTTGAACTAAGGTGGCAGATATAGATATATAGTGTTTGTATTGTATTAGTGTTCTTTTGGCTGTCTGTTAGGTTAGCGTCCTATCGGCTATATCTGTCTGCCTAACGTCCGTCCGGCTACATCTGTTTGTCCCTGGTGTCTGTTTGGCCAATATTGTCTGTTGTCCTAGTGTCTAACTGGCACAGTATTGTCTATTGTCCTAGTGTCTGGCAAATATTATCTATTGTTCTAGCGTCTTGTTGGCACAGTATTGTCTATTGTCCTAGTGTCTTGTTGGCACAGTATTGTCTATTGGTGTCTTGTTGGCACAGTATTGTCTATTGTTCTAGTGTCTGTTCGGCCATTATTGTCTATTGTCCTAGTGTACGTTCGCTCTCATGTGTCGGGCAAGTGTCCGTTCGGTCATGTCTATCTGCCTAGTGTCTGTCCGGCCAAATCCGTTCTTCTCCGGGCATGTGAAATATAACACTGTACGTCAAGACAGATGATAAGTGTACTGTAGGAGGGGTGGGGTAAACGGAATCAGGATGTTGAGCCTGAGAGCAAGTTTACTTTCGACCCTAGAGGGGTTAGTTATGTTGATAAAATCGTGCCATATATGGGCTTCCGTGAAACATGTGTAACATTAACTCTTCTAGCGTGACAGGTGAAATTATTTGCTCTGCCTGTAGTTTACTTCTTATGCAAAGGGCGACTTCACTCGCCACGCGCAGAGAAGCGACTGACGGACTATACCATCTGGTATCATATCGCTCAGTTGGCAAGTAGTCTGCCGAGACAATAACATGGCGTATAGGCACTGACGTCACTGGGCGTTCTTGCAATGCAGGAGGATTGGCGTTACGAGCAGGACTGGGTAGAGAATAAATAAGATCATATTTATGAAAGCAGTTCGTGAAATTAAGTTCAGTTCACATGAACTTGATCTGAGAGTTCCGTTATTTTGGACGAATTAATCTGGATCTGAACTGTAGCTATTTTGAAAGCTTGATCTGGACTTTAGTTTTTACCTAAATTTCAGTTCTGTTTATATCTTCCTCGAAAGCCAGATTTCTTTTTTTTTTTAATTTTGATATGGTATTTTCTGTTAGACAAAAAAATTATTTGGTTTACTTTATAAATACATTATGGACTGTTTTTATTGCTAAAAACTACAAATGTCATGCAAGTCCACTGTACAGATTAGTATAGTCGACTTCCCTTAATTACAACACCCTAGGATGTATTAAAAAATTTCTGATTAGCAAAAGTTGCCACTATAAAGGGACATTCACATAGGTTTACAAGGTTTACAATGTAGTTTGAAAAAAAGCCCAGACCAGAATGTGAGATATGGGCACGCATTAATAAATGACAAATGAGGGGATTAAACAAATATCAAACAAAATCAATCAATAAATCCAGAAATCAATCAATCAATGCATTCTTAAATCCACCAATCAATCATGTAGGAATTACGCAGAATACTGTTGCTTGAAAACTAATGCCGTTATACAAGATTTTTGAAACTGAGCAGACTGTGGTTAAGAGTTTGACTGCAGACAAACATGCATGTTTTTGGTAATTGTCCATGCTTTTGCTTCAGGCCGTACCACTATTCAAGACAGGAAAGCATCAGTCAACAGCCACGCAAATATCACACCATAATGTACCATCTCTTCCACAATTGCAAATCAATAGAGAACAACTAGGTTGGACCAGTCCGTCAAATGGATGGGACTAGGTCAGCTGGGTTGGACCAGGTTATATGAGTTGGACCAGGTTGGATCAAGTCAGATGAATTGCACTAGGTCAACTAAGTCAATGGGTTGAACCAGGGCAATTAGGTCAGCCACGTTGGAAAACTAGATTAGAAACAGGAAGTCTATGCATTAATTATTAAATCCTGTAGCACTTCCAGAAACCTTGAAGTGGAAAATTTATGAATTCTTGTTTACCAGTCCAAATCTATTGCCCTCCTTTGAGGTTTGATTTTCATTTAAAAACCAAAACCAAGATGTAAAGCATAGATTGTTCCATGTTTCTTGCCATACTTAGTCTACACTTCACGTGGGAACCGATCTGTCTACACATAAATATACAGACTATCAATGTCGTCACATATATTCCCGAACAAGATACGCCAGCTTAGAGCCAGCTATCCTCTCCTCAAACAGCTTGTCATAAGCCTGGTTCTGGCTCTCAGTCAGCTAATTCTTACAGCCTCCGATGTTGCCTTTCCTCATTTGCTCCTTCTCCTCTTGCACGAACATCTTCTTATTTCTTCCAAGTTTCCCGTTCATGAGCGTGCCTTTCATGATGCTGAAGTTAGTGGCGCTTACGATTTCTTCTACAAGATCATTGGGCTTTCCCAGAAAGGCACACAACTCCTTGACGATGGACATCGGGTCTTCTTTCAGCTTTTCATACTGCAGGATATGAACAGGGCACTCTGGGTGATCCTTCATGAAGCTTTCAATAGACAATACATGATCGAACCAGTAACTCCAGAGGAACTGACCCTTGAGATAGAGCTCGAAGAAATCGTTGAACGAGCCACTGTATCGCATGGCCTTCACGGAGAAAGAGTTGAACAACGACACCGCGATGTGTTTTTGATTTCAGAGCAGGTACACCAGCTTAACTCGTCTTGTCACGACTTCCAAAGGTAGTTAGCGACTCCTAATGTGAGTGAGAAGAAGAATTTGTGAGGCAAACAGATCCAGTCTGGGCTGCACCTCTTCGTCTTTGAATTTTAGCATGACCTCCCACATGTTGTTAGGAATAAACTTGGTGTCCTGTTGTACAATCATTGTGAGAAGCTCCGAGCCCCAGTAGATTCCAGATTTCGGATAGCCCATCAACATGACGTCGCCCTCGCGGAGGTGAAGGTCACGAACCATACTGTATACCTTGGCTTTGTCAAGGTTTCCACTGGTCAATAATTTCATAAGGGATTTTCTCACAGAACGTCAGTTTCCCTGAAGAGCCGACCTGACTGTTTGAGTCTTTATGTCAAGCTTTGGATTTTTCCGTGTTGAGAGGTTTCCACTTCCCACCAGATATTCATTGCTGTGAGCATTATTGGCATCAGAGGAGGGCGTTCGTGTATAGACATAGTAGTGTCTGTCTCTTACAAATGGTAAGTTCAGTTGTTCACTCCTCTCATGGCCACAACCAATCGTAAGTGAATTCAGAACAGGGGGTGCGCGCCACTTATTTAATTGTCGTGGTATTATTTAAATACTCGATCGGAGATCTGTTCTTGTGCTCTATCACTATCTGACTGGCAATAAGCTAACCAGAGTGCCTATTTTAAGCCGCGATCGTTACATACCCACAGCTGAATACACGAGTACTGTGCTATTATATTGGCTGTTGTCTCCGCATTATACCTTTTCCTGGCATGCGGGTGGACGCCAATATCTCCTCTTTTATTTAGAGACGATAGCTCATGTTCTGTGATAACTGCGGGCAGACAATTGCGAGACTTATAAATCTACCTTCGATGCATGATCCAAGCATGTAATTCTCTTTCAGTTTACAAGGTAGAACACTATTACCATTTTCACATTTCATGCATTGACAGTTTAATACTGATGACAATGGCTACGGTTTATTGGATTGCATTAAACGATTTATATGTATCGTTTCCACAGATGAGGGCCTCTTTACAATGATGGTGGTGGTGGTAATGATGATGATGATGATGATGATGTTAACGATAATTATATAACGAATTTATTTTGTTTATATTTTTATATATTTTTCAAAAGTTTTTGTCAGACCTGGGCAGGATCACACTTAAATTCAATGACGATGATGATGATGATAATGATCATGATCATGATGATGATGATGATGATTCTCTTTACCCGCTATTTTAAGATCGCCCCACTTAATCGATCAATAACTGACTTTTAGCTCACTCTTCCATGCTTGTCTTTTCTTTTTCTTCTTAATATGGTTGCCTTTATTGCGAAAGTTATAATTCTTGTTTCATTCTATTCATAAAGGCCTTAGAGGCGAAACGTTCAGAAGTAATTATAGGTCTTATTTCTTAACTAGATTTTTAATCAATTCCTTGAATTAAGGTTGAGCTTTTAATTTTCCTCAGTTTTAAATGATGATGATGATGATGATGATGATGATGATGATGGAACGAGGATTCCTTTGATTTTAAATGGGGCACTGAAGTTTTTTAAATACAGTAAATAAAAAAAAAAAGAAGAATATTTTTATTAAGTTTTTCCTTTCAATGTGCAGGGCTGAGGGTATCTGGAATTTTGAAAATGATGATGATGATGATGACGACAACGACAAAGTGGCTCTCTTCCCGAAGCTTCAACGCAAAGTTGGGATAGATCAGGAAGCATAACTCTAGACGAGTTAAATTTCCTAGCATCTTATTTCCCTTTATTGATTTCCGAAGTATACCTATTGTGTTTCTAAGCATACTTATGTAAAAAATGGCGTTAAATGTAATAAAAGGGTAATAACCAAATGTATTTGTGCTGTTCGTTCGTAATGTAACCCTGAGATCGAGAATTCAGGTGTCCTGGCTGGGCGACTCGAAGGTGTGACAACGTTCTACCGTCTGCGTCATAGTTTAGCCTGTAGGGCGCCCAAGTGACATTCGGGAGGTCTCATCATTTGATCTTTCTTCCCAAGGCTGGTATTTTTTCTTTTATCTTTCTTCTTCTATCTTTTTATGTCGCCAGTATACTATTTGATGTATTTGCTTACGCATTTAATAAATTTAGCCTTAATTTCTTTGTCATGTCTCTGCATATTCCTGTTTAGTGGGTTTCCTTTTTAACCGATGATGATGATGATGATGACGATGCTGTGATGATGATGATGATGATGATGACAATGACCTAAACCTGATTTCCAGTTCAACTACTATTATGCATTTTTAAAACTTTTCACCTTCTTTATACGACTGCGCTCGTTAATATTTCATTCATTTATTTATTTTATTTCTTCCCAAGAAGACTTTTGCCGAAACGTTTAGACTGTTTTACCCTTTAACTCTTATTAAATTTTCATTAAAGTTGCCGGATTGAAGTAGTGTTTTAAACTTTTCGCTGATTTTACAATGATGATGATGATGGTGATGATGGTTTTCTTACAGCATCCTCTCTCGTATGGTCTCACTTTGGCGTGTGGAGAGTTAACTGTTGTCTTCTCCTATGGAAATACACATGAAAATCCCCACATTGTTCCATACGACTACAGCATCCTTGAGAGGTAAGTTGACGTTATAGCATCTTGTTAATGTCTTGAACACATTGGTTATGGACAGCTCCGACTAAGCACCACGTCGGTGACGTAAAGTTTTGAAAAGCTCTGACTTTCCGGCAAATTAATTTTTTTTTTCTCACAGGAATTAATGTATTCTTTAAGCATAAACCGAAACTGGCTTTTGCAAGAGGAGAACTTTTCAGAAATTTGCGTAGCTGATGTGGCCCTCAGGTGGAATCGCTCTTATTTCAGATAACAAAAATGCCTGCGACCGCATGCAAATCCTTATACATTAATTAAATCTTTTCACGTCGCGACGCAAAACAGTTGTGCGGCACTGATTAGGTCTACACCAATTTACGCTGTGCTGCACAGTAGTTGTGCGGCGTTCAAACTGACCTTTCATGCTGGTCCGCATGAGGGTTGTGATTCGAAATTTTGTACAACACAGCACATTGTAAACAACCCATCATATCAAACCATATATATATATNTGGAATCCTATTTGCATCACATAAACTGTCATCACTTAATCAAAAACATCGAGGTTGTATCAAAAACTCCGAAGCTTCAATGTTGATACTGAATCCAAATTTCTAGTAATCGAGATTATGATATTTAAAGACGATACCACCACTACCAAGCGGCGAATGAAGTTTCTGTACACTAATAGTTTCGCTAATGTGTAATTTTGCCATGTTCGTCTTTCTGTTCCTTCTTATCATATACCTCTCCCATTCTTTTCTTATCCGTTCCCTGACTTCATCCTCCTCCTCCAACACCTCCTCAATCAGCCTTATGACATCTTTCTTGCCCAATTTGAGTGGGTGTCCCACCTCTCCCCCCCGAGTCAATGGGTCATCTTCCTGAAATGAATTCCTTGAGCTAACAAGATGGCGCCCCAGATGCTCTGGTTCACTTCACGCATTTCAGGCTTTCCCCCCATTGTAAATTTAGCTTGTATCTTAATAACAACAGCAGATATGTTTCAGCATTTCACAGATTAACAGAATTCAACCCCAGAGTCCCAAAGGCACTTAGCTTTTTTTTATGCAAAATTTTGCACTTTACGTATCGGATAAATGCAAATGAACCCTTTTAAATTAGTATGCGTAAAATGCAATTAATGCCACCACCGGCTGGTATCTGTAACTTTTATGGGGTAATTGGTAATTTGTTCTCTTTTTATCCCGCCTCCTGTCGCCCACCCTTCCCCCCCTCCTACCCCCTCACGCCACCCGCGGCCGCTCCCATTTGACTTAGTAGTGACTATTAAACTTGAAACATTTCTGTCAGGTCATTTGGCATCTTCATAAAAAGTGCCAAACAGATGCCAAGGTGTCAAGCTTAACTGTAGTTGCCACTATCTGAAACCAGAGACCAGAATTATTAAATTTGGCACTAAAACATCCAAACTGACAAACCAGATCTTGCCAGTTCTCAGCTTTTTAAGTAAACAGAGGAAAAACAAACGAGTTTGGGGATTGAATGGTTATTGCTGAATGTGGGTGGTTTATACTAATCGTTAATTGTAACACGTAAATGTACATTGTGAACAGTCAATAATATGAATTTAATAGTCATATTGCTTTAAGTGTTCATGTGCTGTCCCACTGTATATTGTATTGTTCGCCCATGTATCCCGGCTCTGGTCTGGACTTATACCAAAAAAACTTGCCAAACTCAGTCCAAACTTACCAAACTTACTTTAACTCAGTTATAGAGAAAAATTTCTGGTCTTACTTCAGGTTTCCTCTTCCAAAATCCTGGACCAAGGGAGCGAAAGGTTGGACGCCACCTTGTGACGAAGCCTAACATATATGATGCCATTGAATGAGTGAACTCACCTGCTAGATTTACACCTTCCTTTAACCCCTTCACTACCAGAGATCACAAATAAACTTTTCAAATCAACGCATAGAAATAAAAGGAATTCAAGATCTTCATATAAAGTCATTTGTAAACAATATAAAAATGTATAGTCGCGTGAGCGGGCAGCAGCCTGGATACGAGATTTATAAAACGCATTTTTTTTGCTAAGGCAGGGACAATATTAAGTTAATAAAGACATTTAGTATAGCAGTGATACAATTTCTTCCATATTCTTCCTTGTAAGACATAGATATCACACATCAGGGAACTTCTAGGGCATAAGGCAGTCTGGGGGGTAAAATATATGCTGTAGGAGAATTAACACAAGTAATGGTTGTGCAGACAGATTTAGTTTGTAAGATAATAAGTAATTTTCTCGTTTTGACGCTCTCTCAAAGACAAGACAGGACTTGACGGGGATTATGTCTTCAAAATTCTTTAAGAACTGGAGCTTAGTTTTAGATTTGGAGAATAAAAGTATATAAGTTCACTGTATTATTGTTGTTGTATTTTTGTTGTTGTTGTTGTTGTTGGTGGTGGTGGTGGTGGTGGTCGTGGTGGTGGTGGTGGTAGTGGTAGTGATGGTGCCGGTGCAGCTGTCTCTTTATGTCTCTTCTGTGACTTCCGAGGAAATAAACTTACATATTTTAAGTGCATTTTTTTGTGGCATTACGCAAGTGTTAAGACCATACGCTTTTCTCCTAAAGGCAATAAAATCTTAATTTGGGACCAAAATATTTGTCATTTCTTTATTATAGAGCTCCCAACAAACACATTCAGTATTTTTCTTTGCAGATTAAAAAAAATGCAGTTGGCTCTCCTCGGTCATCAATTTGCAAATTGTAGGGTATACGAGGTCTGTCTCAGAATAAAGTTTTCCTCCTCTATAAATTCAAAAGTACGCAACATACAGCAACCAAATTTTGTGACGTAATGACGTCATATCTAAGAAATCTTGATGTCAAATTTCAAGTGCTTCGGTGAATGTGTCACAGAGTTGTGACGTGTCACTTTTGGTGTACTTGTGCACTTTGTCCAAGGTAAATCCAAGGAAAATGGCAGAGCAAAACATTGCTGCAACCTTCTCACGCTACGATGTCCGAGTTGTGATCAAATTCTCTTCGGCAAGTCTGCTGTGGAAACACATAGTGATCTTTGCCAAGTTATGGGGAATAGTGCGACATCAATTCAAACAGTAAGAAAATGGATCAGGGAGGTTGGATGTGGGAGATCTGACATGAGAGATGAAGAGCACACTGGGAGGCCCTCTCTGGTCATTTGTGGCGACAGTGTTGCGAGAACAAAAGCTGTTGTGGAGGAAGATACGAGAAGAACATGCAGGGAATTAAGTGAATTAGTTGGTCTGTCCACTGCAACAGTTCACCGAATATTGACCAACGATCTTGGCAAGAAAAAAAGTCTTCGTAAAGTGGGTGCCCCACTTGTTGACACCAGAGCAGAAACAAGCCCGTGTTCAAGCGGCTCGGCACTTTTTGACCCGAGTTGAGCAAGAGGGTTTACAGTTTCTCAGTAAAATCGTCACTGGAGATGAAACTTGGGTGTACTCATTTGATCCCGAGTTGAAAAGACAGTCGGCTCAATGGCTTGATTCGGATGCGCCGAGGCCACAGAAAGCCCGCAGAAAACAAGGGGAGAGAAAGGTGATGCACATTGTTTTTTTCGACATGAGTGGTATCATACTGAGCTGGCCAGTCCCACCTGGCGTAACTGTCAGTGATGACTACTACAGGTTCGTCCTCAAAGACAAACTGACACCAGCAACACGGAAAAAAAGACCCGCCTTGCTCGAAGAAGGCGTCATTCTGCATCACGATAACGCGCCTGTTCACGTCCAGAGTTGTGAACGAGCTTCTCGATGGCTACTCGTGGGAATTATTGGAACACCCGCCCTATTCGCCCGATCTCGCCCCATGCGACTTCTACCTCTTCCCCGAGGTGGAAGAAATGCTGCGAGGTCGTCGATTTGAGGGCGAGGACCAGATTCAAGAGGCTATGAGAAAAGGACTAATGACCTTGGACAAACGGTCACTGGTCACTGTCTTTGGCCGCTGGTACATCGAATGGAGAAATGTCTGGAACTTGATGGTTCTTATGTTGAATAGGTATTTGAAAAAACTTTCAGATGATACCAAAAATAAGGTTATTTATAATTATATGTGAGGACAGCATGACAGGGAAACTTTATTCCGAGACAGACCTCATAGCACGCTGCGTTGGTGCGCGCACTGCGCATTTCAAATTCAGCACATCTTGCATGGAATATTGCACACCAAAGTGCTAAATAGTGCATTTATTTTTATTGTGGGTGGTGGTCTTAGGAAAAGTGTATCTCATGTTACAGTTGCATTTTTGAACACATTTATCCAAGAAACATTAATGTGTGTCATTACAGAGGCATTCTATTTTTCTAAGTTTAATTCTTACTACATCATTATTGAAAGACAATCCTTTCCCTCATCATCGCGTAACTTATTCTTGAGACACAGATACTGAAAACTGAAGTGTAATGATATGCATTAATATATTTTGGATACATGTGTAAAATATGTTGGTGAAGTAACAACTGTAATTTGAAATACAGTTTTCTTCAGATCTCCGTTTATAAGAGGAAAAAAGAATGCACTCATTAGCGATAAATAAGAAGCTATGAAAGATGAGATATACGAAATTTGTGGGCCTAGTTCGCCCTGTGGGGTCCTAGTGAATTCACCGAGGCTCGCTTAACTAAGGGCTAGAGATAAACCGCCGGAGCTGAAAGTATAATCCGATGCCAAGATGTCTAGCTTGTCAGATTTCCAGTCAACTCCTGCTTACAATCCAGACTTGCCAAGTTGGCATTGTGAGCTGAATTCTTCAGTACGTCTGATTACAATAGTTTTGTACAAACAATACGACACGACACGACACGACACGACACGACACGACACGATACGACACGACACGATACGATACGATACGATACGTCTATTTGCCATAACAAGCGCAGGATAGATGCATATAACATATGTGGCACGATGCTTGCCTCCTCCCCGAAGTCTCTCTTCCTTTCTCCTTCCCTTGGCAGAGCCGACCACGCGATTAAGCGAAGTCTTTCTCTGCCTTGAGCCCTTGAGCCAGGTGCTAGGTAGTAACCCACAATCATCTCTGATGATGAAAGAATAGCCAAGCTAAATATATAATTTTAAAAAATCTTAGGTTCGAATTTGTGACATTTGAGAACGCCGCTAAGAAGCCACAGAATACAGTCAAAACTTTAAGGAGGACGAGATGTTATTTGTAGTTGTGCCTTTTGGATATTAGGCGAGTGACTGAATCACGGTTTAGAAGTGAAAACTCAAAGAAAGCAACAAAAATTTGAAATGATCTCTCCCGTCTTTGAACGCGACCACCTCTCTTTGGCTGGCCAGACGCAGTGTGAGTGGACGGGCACATGGGCGAGTTGGTTTACCGTGTCACGCATTATCACGATGTTAATGACACGATGGCTGCTTAATATACTTATTACTACTACTATGTATCTTTTACTACTTATTCTTACTATTCTCAATTACCCGTTCACTGAATGGGTAAACGCATTAGTATAAAATATATAATCTCAAAGACAACTCCACTCAGGCGCAAAACGACAGATCTGAAGCTTAATTAGGCGTTTTCCATGGAATGAGCGAGAACCGTGCGGGGGCAGGCCATCTACATTCTCTACAGTAAACTTTAATTGTGCCCTCATACATACCCTTTCCAGCTCCCCAGCCCAGGTAACAAAGATGTCACAAAGGTAACAGATGTTTAAAACCTGCTCATGGCTTTAAAAATTGCTTTATCTTTTACCCATCTTTATGCATACATTTTAATACTAAAATCATGTAGCTCTCAATTTACCACCGTTGGGTTGCAACATGTTATTCATCCAAAACGCTACAGTGCAGTTCTGCGACGTCCCGCATCAAGGTGAGTCAAACTGAGCTTAGTAGTGATAAAAGCTGCGCATGAAGATTTATAATCTAGGACGTTCATAACTTCGCAATCCTTTGACAGAAACTGATGGGGTTGTTTTTGGGTTGGTTTTTTTTTAAATATAAAATGCTGTAGGATGTAATCTTCTTTAATTTATCTGCTTTTAAATCCATTAAAAGACGCAGTTCCAGTCATATAATCAGTTTTTTTACCTCCTATAAAATTTACCCTTTTAGACCTTCACGGTTTATGCCCGATGCCATCAATATATTATCTGGGTAGGTTAGGGCCACGAGTAATGGCGATAGTTTTTCTGCGCAATTAACTCTTGTGACGTTAAACTTCCATATGGACAAGAAAACCAGGCGGCATCGACAGATTACAGACTGATACCGTCTTCCTGTGTAAGTTGCTAACTGACCGCTTTGAAGCCTGAAGACTTCATACGATACTTTCTCCTTTAAGCTGCAGGAACCAAACTGTAAAACCCTCTTTGAGCCGTTTAATAAAACTTTTACCTCGAACCACAGGAACACTCCGAGATGTCCTAGGCTAGTCTGCAGGTCTGGTACCATCACTGTGCTCAAATTATATTATACTGTTTACATTGAGGGTCTGTCAATTTAGATTTTTCACAGTTTTAATTGAGATGAAAAAGGGTTAGAAACCTGGCCTTCTTTTGCAGATTACAGGCTCACACAAATGAAACCCGCTTGGAAAACATTGCCTGCAACCATTCCTTTTATTACAAATTCAAGACTGAATTTCACCACCTTTGCGGTGTATTTTCATGTTATACGATTATTTCTACACAATCTGATGTCATACTCTGCTACTATTCATAGAACTTTTTTTTTAAACTGCAACCTTTAAGCTGGGCTGGAAGCAACCGACTTTTATCCAAGTCTCCCCTTGGTCGTAGGTGTAACTTTGGGCGTACAAATTCGTCTGTCACACTACCTTGGTTGATAAGCAGTTGAATATTTGGCTTTAAGGAAACTGAAAATTAGGCTAAGGAAGAACGATAAGGTCGACATCTCCAAATTAACATGGAAGGCTGTTATGACTTATGAGTGCAGGTTTTATCTTTTCCTTGTCAACCAGCGGAGAGGAGGTTCTTTGTGAGAAGTCATATTTGGTAGTCCCACGAATTAAATATTTTTATCAAGTCAAAGAACAATGTATAGACTACACGTGACGATAAAATAGTCATGAGGTTTATGAGTATAGTTTTCTGGTCTACGCCCGCTTACACAACTCAACACTATCATTGCCCTGGCAGACCAGACCACTGATAGACATTCACAATTCCCTGGGAAGCATACATTGCCGCTGCCATTTATAGGCACTGATCATTAGCATTTTGACAATATCTATCACTGCCTATATCCAGGTCCCATGTTATGTTGATAAATGTGAATGAAATGCTTTCCCAAGGCATTTACATTATGTCCTTGGCGGGATTGGAACCCACGATTTTCAGATCCTGAGTCCAACGCTGTAACCATTCGGTCACGCTGCTCCACATTTCATGTTGTTGGTTTTTTTTTGGATGAGACGCGGTTCAACGCTCATCATACTTCTTATTATAGCCCAAACTATTAAAATCAGAGAGAGAGAGAGAGAGAGAGAGAGTGAATCTGGGAGAGAGAGAATGAGAAAGCGAGAGAGAGACGGACAGAAAGATTCTGTGTGTGTGTGTGTGTGTGTGTGTGTGTGTGTGTGTGTGTGTGTGTGTGTGTGTGTGNTGTGTATATGTGTGTGTGTGTGTGTGTGTGTGTGTGTGTGTGTGAGAGAGAGAGAGAGAAAGAGAGAGAGAGAGAGAGAGAGAGATGTCAGTAATTATGTCATCTATGCACTTTTTCTCTCTTTTTTTTTCTACCTTTTACTTTTTTTCTCTTTTTTTTCATTCTGAATTGTTGAAATTATGGTTTTGTGGTTGGCTTTTACCCAAATAAACAATATTGAATCTTAAATACCTGAAAAATCTGGACAAAATCGTTGAAAGTTACTATTAGCATCTCCAGGTCCTCCCTGCATCTGCTCGCTTCTTTGACTTTTTCTTAGATGAACATACTTTTACGTGCACGTTTCCGCCTTTGACCTTTTCTTAAGAGTAATGAAACCCCAAAAGACAGACAGACAGACATACAGACAGACAGACAGACAGACAGTAAGTAAGTAAGTAAGTAAGACAGACAGATAAACATTTGACTGACGGGTATAAAGAAATACAAGCAAAAAGGAAACAAAAATATCAGACTCTTACAATATAGATACCTTTAAACGTTCACTAACTCCGAGGGGACAGTAAGACAGACAGACAGTAAGACAGACAGATAGACATTTGAATGACAGATATACAGAAAAACAAGCAAAAGGAAAAAAATATCAGACTATCACATCACAAAGACCTTTCACTAGCTCCGTGTGGACAAAAAGTGCGGACAGCGCGCAGAGAGAGAGATAAATGGGGAGAAAACAGGCCATAAGTTTATTTCAGTACAGTATTGGATGACACGTTCATCCATGTTTGAAGATACAGGTATTTCTTTGCGTGTCCTTGCGCGTTATCTTCAATACGTTGTTTAAAGATAAAGATAGTACAATGGTATTCAAAACGAGTGTGTGTGTGTGTGTGTGTGTGTGTGTGTGTGTGTGTGTGTGTGTGTGTGTGTGTGT